>JABMCL010002073.1:880000-885000 GCA_018857735.1 Alviniconcha marisindica
CCACGTGGAACTGCTGCTTCTGTCTCGACGCATGTGCTGTGTACAAAATGGCTACAACCATACACCAGTTTACAGTGTCTCTTCATAGCTAGGGTGCATGTGTGTTTAGCTGCCACCTGCCACCTGCACTTTGAGCAGAATGACCTGGATCTTTTACGTGCTACTGCCGTACCAAATGGGGTCGAACGGATACGGATAAGAGTCAGCATAGAAAGGTGACCATAGAGAAGAAAATTCTCCCGCCGCGCCTGCCGGGACTCGAACCCGAGACCTATCGATCACAAGTCCGACGCTCTACCACTGAGCTATCGCCGCTCCTCGCTACGACTGTTTGGAAATTATAACGCGGCAAAACGGAATCCCTCAGATTGAACCCACTCCGACAGAAACTAGGTCTAGGCTCCAGCCATTGACCTTTCCATCCCAGTTCATCCCCATTCAGATCATATTTAATTCTTATTATTGTTACTGTTGATGAAATACACTGACAGTGAATCGCCTATTCTCACTCGAGACAGACTGAGATGTGTATATAAAGATGTGCCCCTCCCGCCTCCCAACGCCTCCCGCCCTTTCCCCGTATCCTGACAAATTTTGATGCGTGTGTGTGTGTGTGTGTGTGCGTGCGTGCGTGCGTGCGTGCGTGCGTGCGTGCGTGCGTGCGTGCGTGCGTGCGTGCTGTGTGTGATGTGGCGTGTTGTGTGTGTGGGTGTGGTGTTATGTGTGTGTGTGTGTGTTGTGTGTGTGTGTGTGTGTGTGAGAAAAAGAGAAGGGGGAGGGGGGGGGGGGTCAGAGAGAGAGATTGCGTCTGATTTTTCATTATCTCTGAAGGTCTAGAGGTTACGGTTGTCTGTGGGGTAGGTAATATTTTATACATATTGTCATTTGTCAGGCTGCCGAGTGAGCGGTGGGAATTACTTATATATATATATTACAATATTTATAAAATATTACTCACCCCACAGACAACCGTAACCTCTAGACCTTCAGAGAGAATGAAAAATCAGAGGCAATCTCTCTCTCTGTGACCCCCCTCTCTTTTTCTTGCACACACACACACACACACACACACACACACACACACACACACACACACACACACGCATACACATACACATGGCACACACACACACACACACACACACACACACACACACACACACACACACACACACACACACACACACTCACACATACTCCATGCACACTCTCTCTCTCTCTCTCTCACACACACACACACACACACACACACACACACCACCACCACCACCACACACACATACCACGCACCACGCACGCACCACGCACGCACCACGCACGCACCACGCACCACACACACTCACCCACCCACTCCACCTCTCTCTCTCCTCTCTCTCTCCTGCTTTTAGATAACAGTCGTTGTAGCCAGATGAGCTGTTGACGTTCCTTTAAAACCTAATGCACAATAGCCGAATCCAACGCAAATGCGGAACAAATGCGGTTTCTGGAAACAGCCGATAAACCGGTCTATGCAGTTTCATAGGGTTGGACACTCACGGGACGAAACTGAAAATTGTGACCTGAAGCTCAATCCAGACCGCCGTAACGTGAATAGAGCCCTTCTAAAGTGTTGTCCCATTCGAATACTTTGCCAGCGGCAAAAGTCCAATACTGGCAACGAAAATGGTGGCGAAAATGCTGGCGGAAATGTCCAGTACTGGCAACGACGACAACAACAACGACAACAAAAATAGTGGCGCTAATGCAGACGGCCAAAGTCCAGTACTGGCAACAACGAAGACAACAATAACAACAACAACAACAACAACAACAACGAAAAAGGTGGCAGAGTTGAAGCCGCGAAAGTATAAGATAGCCACTTCCGAACCAAATTCCCGCATCCCAAACAAATTAAGATGTGTTCCCCTCTACCAGACACCCTCCCTCTCCCTTCCCCTCCTCCCCCAATTCCCCGATCGCCCCCACGAAAGTAAATAATGTAAAATCGGGGTTAATATGCAGATAAAGGCTTTGGAGTTTTGTCTCCACTCTCGGCCCAATCCCTTCATCAAATTCCGCAGGCTTTAAACGGAGCGCGCGCAGGAACCATCCTGTACGCATCGCTGGTCCAAAGAAGCTTGGAATCGAATGACCCGGTTTCGCCACTAATCTTCCTGTGTTGAAAACGGATCGAGCTGTTTAGGAAAACACTGAACGGAATTGGAATTTCAGCGGGACAGGAATTTAACAAAGCGGAGACCGACGAAGGTGGAAAAAGAAGAAGAAGGAGAAGAACCTGAGTAGAAGAAGAAAGGAGAGAGAGGGAGAGAGAGCGAGAGTAGAAAGAGTGATAAGTAGAGAGAAAAACCACGCATCCGCAGAGCTTGGTAAAACGAGTCGTCAAGAGATTTGCAATCGAATCCAGTTGGAAGAAAAATGGCGGCGACATTGTTATGCAAGGCATTATCTAGTGCTGACGGCTTACGGCCGCTTGAGATGGCCGGAAAATATAGAGTTATTCATAGGGTGGCCGGACATTTGGTCGGGTTGCCTCTCTTGGGAGAGGTTGTTTCCCTTGCTCCGCTGAAGCGTTGGCGTCTCCGCGTGGAGAAGACGAGAACACTTCCCAAACCACGTGCCTGGAGAAACTGCTCAAAATTCTTCAGGGAAAAAAGTGGCAAATTGGAAAGATCGAGGGAAAAAAGTAACAACGAAGAAAAATGAAAGAAAAGGAAGGAAAGAACGAAAGAAAAGAGAATAGAAGGAAGAAGAGAAAGCCCCCAGAAGACAAGTTCTGCCGCGGCAATAGCATGGCTAAGACACGGTACGGGTGGGAAGGAGAGGGGACGGCTGCCACAATCAATGCCCGCATCCCCAGCAATCAATGCTCTCGCTCTGAGGAACTTCGTTTTTCCCTCTTTCTTTCAATCTGCACAAAGTTGCCCCTGCACACCAATGAGGCGGCCAGATTGGTGCGCCTTGGTCTAAGCTCTTGTCAGTCCTCATGCACGTCCAACTCGGAGTGGCAGGCCCCAAAGAACCTGGGCTGTCAGCAATGAAATATTTGGACGTTGGCAGACTCGAGGATTGGGGCGGCAATCCGAGCAGCTTCAAACTAGCTTGCCCTTTTAGAGCTCTGGCAGACCCAAACAGTTACAAAAAAACCCAAACAGGCAGCTAATGGTGCGTGAGATTGCGAGGATCCGAAGAGAATCCCACAGAACCCAGATGGCTTTCACTATAGTTTGTTCGGCTCCTCAGACTGCACCTGCTGCGATAGAATTATGAAGGCTTGGCTTGGTTTGGCTTGGCTCTCTGATTAACGTCGATTTCCCGATCCGAATGCCTATGATCTATGGCTTTTACACTCGGCCCAGTACGGAGGGTTATACCGTCATCTGCGGCTTCATCTTTGTCATAGATACTGAGACGTAAAGAGCGACGCTCACGCGACTCCTCCTTGGAAAACAGGGTATTTACGGCTTTCCTTCTATCCTCTGGAGTTTTTGGATGATGGGGTCAAAGGCCACAAACAAAACCGATTAAACAGCGTTCGGAAAAAAGAAAAAGGGGCAATATTAAGTGGGGTTTTGTTTTTTGGCGCGTTTACCAGGACACACGTCAATTATGTCCCTTAAAAACTCGTCACTAAAAGGAATTACTCGCGTATTTTGTATATATGCACGCAACACTCTACAAGGCTTGAACTCGATCGGATGAGAACTTGTGTAGAGAATATCAAGCATTACGTTTCACCCTTCCCGGACATCCCTGCGACCTTAAAAAATTCGGTCAATGTCGCCGAGACTGGAATGAGCGTAGCAGAGGAAGCTCAGTCATACTGATCATTTTGCAAAGTGAGCCGCCGAGAAAGAGTCATCATTAAAATGGCCGCACCAATAACTGCCAAAGTGATAGGTGGCCGCACGAACAGGTCATGATCATTATAGGTAGCAGACCCACATTAGAGGCACCAGTCGGAACTGATCCAGGAGGCCCCTCGTGGTCCCACTGCCACTTAGCATTATAGACATGCTCTCTCCTTCCAGTCTTTCTTCTGTCAAAACCTGGCCCGCCTGTTCTTTTCTTAGCTTTCAACAGCTCCTCGCACAGACTGTGCAGGGCTTTCGCTCCTATGTTCTCCCATATCCTTCACTGGTGTGTGTGTGTGTGTGTGTGTGTGTGTGTGTGTGTGTGTGTGTGTGTGTGTGTGTGTGTGTGTGTGTGTGTGTGTGTTCTTCTGTGTGTGTGTGTGTGTGTGTGTGTGTGTGTGTGTGTGTGTGTGTGTGTGTGTGTGTGTGTGTGGTGTGTGTGTGTGTGTGTGTGTGTGTGTGTGTGTGTGTGTGTGTGTGTGTGTGTTGTGTGTTGTGTGTGTGTGTGTGTGTGTGTGTGTGTGTGTGTGTGTGTGGTGTGTGTGTGTGTTGTGTGTGTGTGTGGTTGTGTGGAGTGTGTGTGGTGTGTGTGTGTGTGTGTGTGTGTGGTGTGTGTGTGTGCGTGCGTGGTGCGTGCGTGCGTGCGTGCGTGCGTGCGTGGTGTGTGTGTTGTGTGTGTGTGTGTGTGTGTGTGTGTGTGTGTGTGTGTGTTCGATTGCGCGCGCGCACGCACCTAACACATTCAATGTGTAGGTGTGCTTTTGTTGTAATTGTTATTGCTGAGAGTGCTTGCATATATGGTAGTGAAGTGTTTAGGCTCGTCATTGCTGTACAGTGGTCTCCTTTCCTGTGGCTGCGGTACAAGTGGTCTCCTTTGTTGTAGCTGCCGTACAAGTGGTCTCTTTTGTTCTGGCTGCTGTACAAGTGGTCTCTTTTGCTGTGGCTGCTGTACAAGTGGTCTCCTTTCCTGTGGCTGCTGTACAGTGGTTTCTTTTGTTGTAGCTGCCGTGCAAGTCGTCTCTTTTGTTCTGGTTGCTGTACTGTGGTCTCTTTTGATGTAGCTGCCGTACAAGGGGTCTCTTTTGCTGTGGCTGCTGTACTGTGGTCTCTTTTGCTGCGGCTGCTGTACTGTGGTCTCTTTTGCTGTGG
>JABMCL010002073.1:890000-907500 GCA_018857735.1 Alviniconcha marisindica
CGGTTTCTGTGGACGTTAAGCACCATGTTTACTTACTAGAAGCACTTAGTCTGTGCAGCCACGCACCGCGCTTCCATCAAGCACGATTACTCTGGAACAGGCTATACCCTGCTCTCTCCGACTCTCTTCTTCCATAGCACCATTGAAATCCGCCCTCAAGATCCATCTATTCAAACTGAACAACTCGCTGTATGGCTTACAGTGTGTGTGTGTGTGTGTGTGTGTGTGTGTGTGTGTGTGTGTGTGTGTGTGTGTGTGTGTGTGTGTGTGTGTGTGTGTGTGTGTGTGTGTGTGCGTGCGTGCGCACCATTGAAATCCGCCCTCAAGATCCATCTATTCAAACTGAACAGCTCGTTGTATGGCTTACTGTGGTGTGTGTGTGTGTGTGTGTGTGTGTGTGTGTGTGTGTGTGTGTGTGTGTGTGTGTGTGTGTGTGTGTGTGTGTATGTGCGTGCGAGCGTGCGTGCGTGCGTGTGTGCGTGTGTGTTAGGTGTAGGGGCTTTATAAATTTTCTTTCACACTAAATTACATTGACCAAAGTGTTCATAGAACTCTGCAAATAGAAACTCCGTGGCGTTCAGTTTGGTTATCCAAGAAACTGGAAAGTGTCCATCACTCGCGATTTGAAGCCCCGTTCTTCACTTAATGATTTTCTGGTCTTTTTGACATCATTTCGCTGAAGAATGGAACACTCAGACACTATGCAATGGTGTGCATCGAGGTGGAAGGATCACCCCCCCCCCCCTCCGCCCCCAAAATCTCTCGCGGCAGTACGATGACAAAATCTTGCGAAAGCCTCCTACCTACAGAAAGCTTTCCTTGCGCATTTGCGCCTTCACAGATCACACACACACAGACAGACAGACAGACAGACAGACAGACAGTCGGACAGACAGACAGACAGACAGACAGACAGACAGACACAACACACACACACACACACACACACACACACCACACACACACACACACACACATGCACACTCATACACACACAGAGAGACAGACAGACACACATACACACACACACACCACACACACAGACACACACACACACACACACACACACATAAACAAACACACACACACACGCGCACACACACACACACACACACACACACACCACACATACACACACCACACCACACATATGCACACAACACACACCACACACACAAAACACACACACACACACACGGCTTCAATACCACATTGTTTTGACCCCGATTCTTTCACGCTCAATCTCTATCTCGACCCCCCCCCCGTTTTCCGCCCCCCTCCGCCCCCCCCCCCCCTTCAGTCCCCTCCATTTGCCCCCTCCCCCTCCCCTTCAGTGGCCCAACCTAAACCCCTCTCAGAGGGGCAAGGTGTCAGCTACATGCCGTCCCAGGTGATTGCTCCTCGGCAACTCTCGCAACCTGCCAGAGCCGATTGTTTGTCACAAGTGTTGTCTCCCCTGGAATGTGCTCCCCTGTGGGGGAGGCTAGCATCTTAGACCAATTTTCCGACGAGGTCAGATTCATCGAACTCACGGAAAGGGGAAGTGTCAAGGGGTTGGGGATGGCGGGAAGGGAGGTGGGCGCACTGTGTGCATGGTGGTGATGGGTGTGAGAAAGGGGTTGTGAGAAAGGGTGGCAAGACGGGGGGGGGGGCAGGAGGAGGGGAGAGAAAAGCGGACCTGATTTATCAGCCAACCGCAGCTAGTCACTTTATCCTTCCTCTGATGTAATCGAACAGCCAGTGTCATGGCGACCGTCTGAAATGAAATCACAGCGGCAAGGGGAGGAGAAATTGGAGGGCGAGGATGAAGCAGTTCGGCACCTCGCACTCCTACACAAAACTTCATCTTTTTCTTCCCTTAATCTTTAATTTTCTATAGTTATGGCACTCCCCATCCCAGACACACACACACAAAATTGGCTACGAGACCCCTCCTTGTATTGAAGAGGAGTAATTTTCAGCAATGAGAGAAAGAAAGAAAAAAAAAGCCCCAAAAGGGCCGGTTCTTATCTGACTGCTGAGATGAGGGATAAGAACTAAGCATATTTCTGGGAATGCACATCTTTTACCGAGGGTGCCCACACGCCTATCGTTTACAAGGAGTCCGATCAGACTGTACATTATGAGCTCTAGAACTCAATCGACTGGGAGGAAATATAGGGTATTCTTCTGATTGCCCGATAGAGAAATGCTGCAAGGAAAGGGGAATAAATATTCTTCTAACCACCTTGTGGTGGAGAAATACTGGAAGGAAGTGGGGGGAGGGGGGGGGTATTTTCCTCGCTGCCTCGTACCAGAGAGATACTGTTAGGCAGTGGGAGTATTTTTTTGACTGCCTCGTACCTGACACATACTGGAAGGCAGTCGGAGTATTTTTCTGAGTGCCTTGTACCTGACACATACTGGAAGGCAGTGGTAGTATTTTCCTGAGTGCCTCGAACCAGACATACTGGAAGACAGTGGGAGTATTTTCCTGACTGCCTCGTACCTGAGAGATACTGGAAGGAAGTGGGAGTATTTTCCTGAGTGCCTCGACATACTGGAAGGCAATGGGAGTATTTTCCAGAGTGCCTCGTACCAGAGACATACTGGAAGGCAATGGGAGTATTTTCCTGGCTGCCTCGTACCAGAGACATACTGGAAGGCAGTGGGAGTATTTTTCTGAGTGCCTCGTACCAGAGACATACTGGAAGGCAGTGGGGGGATTTTTCTGACTGCCTCGTTCAGACGATTACTGGAAGGAAGTAGGGTTACTCTCCCCGCTGCCTGGTCGTGACATTAATAGCGAAATACTGGAAGGAAATAAGGGCAATTCTGTTTGACTGCCCCATAGAGTCAGCTGGTTACCAAGAGGATCTGAATATCCCGCTAACCACACAGGGTCACCCCATGACGAAAAATATGTCTACACACTGAAAGCTGTTCTGATGTGTAAAACCTATACCCAAGTCAAATATACAAAACTGATTCAACAAAGCTACAACACGGAACGTCCCCTAAGCCAGAAAAGGTTACACTCCCGTATCAAACAATTGGAAAGCTTACAGCGCTCGAACCCGACCCAAAAGATCCGCCTGATACGTGGTGGAGACTTCGTGGAAGGAAGTCGTTTTCCCCTGTCTGTCCCACACAGAAATAAGAGAGAGAGAGAGAGAAAAATGAGGGTGTTCTCCTAAGTCACTCAATGAAAAATGCAATGGAAGGAAATGGAAAAAATGGACTTGAGATTCCATAAAGAAAAACCACAAGAGATAACACAAAAGAAAATGGTATTCAGGCTCCTTCGAGCAAAACATCAAGAAATACTTGACGGAGACGGAGACATTTCTCTGGCTGCCTCAAAGAGACATGCTGGCAGAAAAGGTGTCTAATCCTTCCGACTGCGTCACAGACAAAATACCGCATCCAAAAATATCATTCCTGCAAGCCCGGAACCCAGTTAAACTGAAATTCCTTGCAACAAGCAGGGAACCTGGACATACCGCATTCACAAATATCATTACTAAAGGCCCGGAACCCAAATAAACTGAAATTCCTTGCAACAAGCAGGGAACTTGGACTACTACAAATAAACTGAAATTCCTTGCAACAAGCAGGGAACTTGGACTACTACTACTCTACCACACGGCAGTAGAGAACTTCGATCCAGTTCCGGCAGGAAAAAAGATATTGCAAATCGTTCACAGGAGACAAACACTACTGCTGCAACTTCTTCTTCTTCCTCTTTTATTTAGTCTTTTCACATAAGTGACAGGCTATTAGACTGATCTTACAATTATCATGCTAACATGTGTCAGCAAGTTGCACCAATAATAATAACAAGAACACTTATTTTGAAAAACGAGAAACTTATTTGCAGTCAACACACACACACAACACACACACACACACACACACACACACACACACACACACACACATATATATATATGTCTGCTACACCTCAAATACTTTAAAAGCGCGAACTTTTAGTATAGAATAGATCTAGGCGCGCTGAACAGAAAGCAAGTTTAACAGCCAAATTGAGACACCACGGAGAAAGACAACTAACAATAATTATAAACAACTATAATTATAAACATGCAAATAAAACCACAGAACGCGGGCGTGCGGGTGCACACACACACACACACACACACACACACACACACACACACACAGCAACTACACCCCCTCCCCCCCCCCACACACACATAACATCCCCCCTCCACAAAACACATAACACCCACCCCCACATCCATCCCCGACAAAACCTACACCCACCACAACACACACCACACACACACACATAACACTCACCACCCGACATACACCCACACACATACACACCCACACCCACCACCCACCACACACTACCCCCTCCCGCACACACACACATACACATACACACACGCACAACACACACACACACACACACACACACACACACACACACACACACACACACACACACACACACACACACACACACACACGCCCCCTCCCCCACAGCACAGCAGTCGACAGAAATCAGCAGAGACGGGGGGCAGAGAGTTTGCCAGCAGCACAGTAGTGGGTGTTAAACGGTGTGTGGGCGGTTTTAAACGCAGCGGTTTAAATTACGTTCTCCTCAAGACCAGAGCACGATACACTGGACTTTCAAGCAGCATCGGATAGGTTCATTTCCATTCACGAACTAAAGCTCATTTGAAATTCACGAACTGAAACGCATCTGCAAAAAGTCAGCAGGATTCCCTGAAGATTAATAAATAAACTCCAAGCCACCCCAGAAAGGGCTTATGAGGGTGACTCAGTTTGTCACACTGCATCAGGGTGAATCAGTTCGTCACACTGCATCAGGGTGAATCAGTTCGTCACACTGCATCAGGGTGAATCATTTCGTCACATTACACACTAAGTCTGGTGTGTGTGTGTGTGTGTGTGTGTGTGTGTGTGTGTGTTGTGTGTGTGTGTGTGTGTGTGTGTGTGTGTGTGTGTGTGTGTGTGTGTGTGTGTGTGTGTGTGGTGTGTGTGTAAGAGAGAGTCTGTGGTTGGTGTGTGCGTGCGTGCGTGCGTGCGTGCGTGCGTGCGTGCGTGCGTGCGTGCGTGCGTGTGTGTGTGTGTGTGTGTGTGTGATTAAGTATTATTGTTTTAATCAGACGCTTGTGTGCACATGACAGTTATTTCTTAATGCTGTGTAATTAATATGTTGCCAGCGCGAGTACGTGTGTGTATGTGTATGCGCGCGCGCGTGCGCGCGCGCGAGAGAGAGAGAGAGAGAGAGAGAGTTCAATTACAGGAGCTTGTGTAAACATTTACTTTTTAATGCTGTGATAATAGCTTGTGTGTGTTTGGTGTGTTTTTAGCCTTTGTTGCCGTCATTACCAGTCTATTGTTTATTCTGTTTCCTATTGTTCACCGAAGTTTCCTTGTAAACTCGTACCGGGACAATAAATATTCTGATTCTGATTCGCTGTTTGTGACGTATATATGCCATATTACGTTGTTTGTGACGTATATATGCCACACTACGTTGTTTGTGACGTACGTATACCACATTACATTGAAAGAGAACTGGACCGAAAAGGGACACTCAATAAAGCGAGCAAGCAAAAAAAATAAAAATTTAAAGGTAGAATCACTTGCAGTTGGGGAAGCACGCAAAGCTATATTCTGACCTAACCCTAGGCAAAAGAGATTGGAGTCTGATAGCTTTGGATGCTCAACAATCAGGACCTTGATTTCTGCCTCCGGTAACCTGACGCCAGTGCTTCTCCAAAGACGGACATGGAAGAAGAAGAAGAAAGACCACCCCCCCCCAAAAAAAAGGAAAAAAAGAAGAAGAAGAAGAAGCAATAAAAAGCAGCAGCAGCAGCAGCAAGAACAAAAGCAGCAGCAGAAGAAGAGAAGAAGAAGAAGAAGAAGAAGAAGAAGAAGAAGAAGAAGAAGAAGAAGCAGGAGGAGGAGGAGGAGGAGGAGGAGGAGGAGGAGGAGGAGCGTTTATGCAGCGCAAAAGCTTGTCCCTTGGCCAATTTTAACCGACAACAAACAGAGACTTCAGGCGGGGAAGATAGCAGCGCGGGGCGGAAAACATAGCAGGTCTATTGTTTTGGAAAACAAAGAAATGTTTTGAGGCAAGATTTCAAGGAGTCCAGAGAGTGGTTTCTGTCGGAGAGGAAGGAAAGTGATTCCATACACAGAGGGCGAAACCGGAAAAGGCACGGAAACCAGCTGTGGAAATTAAGTCTGGTAGGAGGAATCTGGCGCCTAGAGTATTAGAAACAGAGACACTGAGACAGAGTGCCTGTTACAAGACCCCCCCCCCCCCCGACCCCCCAAACCCCTGGCAAAGAAAATGCACCATCTGATGGAGCAAAGCATGCCGGTAATGCCGCGGGCGGGTTTTAATTTTTTTACACAGCATCGGCAACATGGAGGAAATACCGAAAGCAGAGAACCACTTTATTCCCGTTTTTGTGTTAGAGGCACATAGACAGGATCCAATGAATAAGAGGTGAAATCTGCCCCGCAGAAGAGAAATCAGCAACTAAATCAAATAACTCTGCCTGGAAGGAGAGAACAAATTCCAAGCAAGAGGTTTTGAATTAATGCAGTCTTCACAATAGCACGTTCACCTCAAAATGACAGCCATTCAGTTCACCAACATTGCTCTCTCTCTCTGTATGTGTCTGTCTCTCTGTCTTTGTCTGTCTCTGTCTGTCTGTCTCTGTCTGTCTCTCTGTGTGTCTGTCTCTCTCTGTCTGTCTCTGTCTCTATGTCTGTCTCTCTGTCTGTCTCTCAGTCTCTCTCTCTCTCTCTCTCTCTCTTCTCTCTCTCGTCTCTCCTCCCCCCCCCCCCTCTCTCACTAATAAGCCTGATGTGGTCATTTTCTTTGCTTCAGAAAAGACCCGTGGAAGATATTTCCGGTCATTGTGTCCCTTGGCCAACAATGCGGGAGCACAATTTAAGGAAGTCAGCCTGACCCTGGAGTTCAAAGCTCAGGAGCTGTGTGAAAGTCGAGGTGGCCGTCCTGGGCTTCCTGTCCCTTATAGTCCTTACGGTCTCCGTGGGCGTAAAGCGAGACTGAACATGAACAACATGAACGTGAACCTGGAGGTTTTTTTTGCTTCAAACGTTGTGGTCTGTGGACACGGTCTTGCGACTCGGTCCCTCATAAGTGATGAAACACTGAAATGGTTCTCATCGCTGCCAACTTGATACAGGAGTCATTCTGGTTGTGTCAGTGTAGTAGCGTCAGGTGCAGTCTCCCTCTCCTTCCCTCCTCCCCAATCCTGGGATCTCGTCCTCCGCCAGTGCTCTTCCTTCTCCTTTTCCTTCAAGTGTTGCTTAATGTCCTCGGATGTCGGTTGACATATTAGGGACAAGCTGAGACCAGTGCGTGAGCATGGTTCAATATTGCTTTACGTCCACGGAAACCGTGAGGCTCGTTAGGACGGACAGCCCAGGACGGCCACCTCGACTTTCACACAGCTCCTGAACTATGAGTGAGTGCTCTTCGGACACAACTCGGCGTTAAACTGGTTTAACCAGCCAACTACCTCAAGGTGTTTGTATTTCTAGATGTTGGCGACAGTCAGTTGTTTCCGTTACAGATATAATCTCAAACTGAACGAGGCCTAGAGCGCCTGTGTAGAATCAACTAGGGTGTGAGGGTGGGAAGGGGGGGGGGGGGAAGAAGGGGGAAGGGGGGGAGTCAATTAGCACTCGAACGACGTCACACAAACACAACAACAAAAGAACTGAATCGCATACGGTAACTCCTCTCACCTGGCATGCGAAAAAATACAGCGTATTTTAACCAGAGGTGCTTTGTATTTACTGGCAAGTCAGGCGAGTTACCGTTGGCGATTCAGGTGGCTGGTGTTGTGTTCGGGTGGCCTCTTTCGAACGCTGCGTAACAGTTACTCTTCTTGTTTGTTGATTCCACCATAATATTAATAATAATACATACATTTTCTATAGCGATATTCCCCGCTGAGCGAGCTCAACGCGCTTGTTCACATACATGTACATAATGTATACCATTTACATTTACTGACATATCATATACATGTACATAATATATACCACTTACATTTACTGACATATCATATACATGTACATAATATATACCATTTACATTTACTGACATATCATATACAAGCAGTCTCATAATACATACTTAATAAATTACACTAATTTAAATCAAGTACTTGTAAAGTGGCGCATAAAATAACTTATAAAACATAGAGACGTTACAATAATTTAAAACAGGTACATAATTATAAAGCTGTGTTCTAAGTAATTAGTATTATTACTACGCTAACACACACACACACACACACACACACACACACACACACACACACACACACACACACACACACACAGAGCACACACACAACACACACCCATAGACAGACACTGAGACTTCACGCCCACTAAACCGTGAAGATCGTATCAGGGCGAAACTAATCATATCTGGGGGGAAACTAAAATCATCAAAACACCACCTTTGTTGCTGCTGTCGTTGTTGTCGTTGTTGCTGTTGTTGTCTTTCTTTCTTTTTTTTCTTTCTTTTTTTCTTTCTGTCTTTTCTTTTTGACGCGTGTCATTATAATGGGCAACGTAGCCACCGATTGCTTCCCTTGGTGACGCATGCTTCATCAAACACTATGTTTGTTGCTGTTGTTTTTGCTGTCGTTGTTTCGTTGTTGTCTTTATCTTCTTCTATTTGTCTATTCTTATATTCTTCTATTTTGACGCGTGTCATTATAATGGGCAACGTAGCCACCGATTGCTTCCCTTGGTGACGCATGCTTCATCAAACACTATGTTTGTTGCTGTTGTTTTTGCTGTCGTTGTTTCGTTGTTGTCTTTATCTTCTTCTATTTGTCTATTCTTATATTCTTCTATTTTGACGCGTGTCATTATAATGGGCAACGTAGCCACCGATTGCTTCCCTTGGTGACGCATGCTTCATCAAACACTATGTTTGTTGCTGTTGTTTTTGCTGTCGTTGTTTCGTTGTTGTCTTAATCTTCTTCTATTTGTCTATTCTTCTATTTTCTTTTTTGACGCGTGTCATTATAATGGGCAACGTAGCCACCGACTGCTTCCCTTGGTGACGCATGCTTCATCAAACACTATGTTTGTTGCTGTTGTTTTTGCTGTCGTTGTTTCGTTGTTGTCTTTATCTTCTTCTATTTGTCTATTCTTCTATTTTCTTTTTTGACGCGTGTCATTATAATGGGCAACGTAGCCACCGATTGCTTCCCTTGGTGACGCATGCTTCATCAAACACTATGTTTGTTGCTGTTGTTTTTGCTGTCGTTGTTTCGTTGTTGTCTTTATCTTCTTCTATTTGTCTATCCTTCTATTTTCTTTTTTGACGCGTGTCATTATAATGGGCAACGTAGCCACCGATTGCTTCCCTTGGTGACGCATGCTTCATCAAACACTATGTTTGTTGCTGTTGTTTTTGCTGTCGTTGTTTCGTTGTTGTCTTTATCTTCTTCTATTTGTCTATTCTTCTATTTTCTTTTTTGACGCGTGTCATTATAATGGGCAACGTAGCCACCGACTGCTTCCCTTGGTGACGCATGCTTCATCAAACACTATGTTTGTTGCTGTTGTTTTTGCTGTCGTTGTTTCGTTGTTGTCTTTATCTTCTTCTATTTGTCTATCCTTCTATTTTCTTTTTTGACGCGTGTCATTATAATGGGCAACGTAGCCACCGATTGCTTCCCTTTTAGGCGCATGCTTCATCTGGGGCTTTAACAAAGCTCAAGTCAGCAGAAAATTGTCTCCCATATGCTAGCAAGGTGGCGCTGGGGCACTGCAATGCTCGAGGTAGCAAGTCTGCTCACTATGTCCGAAGAGGATAGGGGAAATTATTGTCACATTAAGCAGGAAGGCAAGGGAAGAATACCCAGCAGCAGGAAAAGCATGCAAGCTGTGTTCTGACTCTAGCCACACAGGACCCCTCGCGGCTCTGGGGAATTTCGACATTCAAGTTGGCACTGTTCTTCATTCAGGCAGCGAAACACACGCCTGGCCAAGACAACCAACAAAATCAGCTTACTTCCCGGGATAGGATTTAGCAACAAACCTTTCGCATACGACGCGTTCTCTTAAAACAGGACTTCGCTTGTTTGGAACCAGGGTATAAAAAAATGAAAAAATCGTCGGTTTTAGCTCCTGGGAGATAGCTAACTGGGTTTTCACGCCTAGTCAATAGATGACACTGTCGCGCGACGCGCAAAATTCAAAACCATGCAACTTGTTTTTCGCAATGGCCGTCATGAACACGCTGTCCAGACCACTCTTCAAAATGCTTCACTGGGTGCCAGTGAAAGAAAGGATACTCCTTAAGATAGAGCCATCTATGCTTTCCGCCTCTTTGATGGTACCATGCCACCATACCTGTCATCCTGTCTCTCTCTGTACTCTATCAAGTATTCTACGTTCCAGTAGAGATGGAAAAACAAAACAAACGCAAACAAACTCTTCCTTGGGCAAGATGGAAACTTCAGGGCTTTGGTTACCGGTCGTTCTCTGTCCTGGCTCCTCTTGTCCGGAACAACCTACATCGATCCTCGCATCCGGCACTTCAGTTCCCTCTCGCAGTTCAAAACTCTTAAAACCTTTCTCCGTACTTCTGTGTACTCTAGCCCTCTCACAGGCATTGGAAGCTGTGCGTGCGTGCGCGCGTGTGTGTGTGTGTGTGTGTGTGTGTGTGTGTGTGTGTGTGTGTGTGTGTGTGTGTGTGTGTGTGTGTGTGTTTTCCATACGCTTCCGAGCTCATTGTGTTGGAGGTGTTCGGAGGTGGAGGGGAGGGAGGGGAGATGGGGGGAGCGGTAGAATCGGCCTCTGTTCGTCCTGAGATGACCTGAGATGACCAAGCAGTGCTGGAAGGTTAAAATCCAAGAACTAACCAACTAACTCTCTTGTTATCTTCGTCTTTATATGACCCTGTGCGGGGACAGGACTTAAATTCCCATTACTAACGTACTCCTACTCTCTTCACTCGTAACCAGTGCGCATCATTCACCGTTGCACCCGAGCAAGTCATTTCTGTCGAAAATTGTCGCACCTCCTGCCCTGTCCACTCATTAAATTTCTTTATCGGCAGGTACATGCTCCCATGTCTTTTGTCTTTGTTTCTCTCATCAGCAGTCATTCGCTTGTTTATTTTTAAGTCTGTTGTGAGGTTTTCCACATCCGACTAATCTACTACAACAATTCGTTCCCTGCTTGCTGTCTGTCTCTTTTTCTACTACTTTTCTAAGAGAGAGAGAGAGAGAGAGAGAGAGAGAGAGAGAGAGAGAGAGAGAGAGAGAGAGAGAGAGAGAGAGAGAGCGAGCACCCAAAGCTAAATTTGTCCAACAGAAATGCTGGGCATGTTGAGTTTTTTTCGTTTTCTTTTGATTGTTTTTTGGTGGTGGCTGTTCTTTCGTTACTTGCTTTCTTCTCTACAAATTACTCGTTTTGCATTTGGATTTAACCTGAATTTGGTTTGGAATCCCAGGATAAGTATGACATGATTACGGCAATATACAATTCTAATAATCGTAATTACGTGAGCCGAAAATATTTCCCTCCGTTTGATCTTTATAAATGCAGGTCATTACATCCCACGGGGTAGGTCAGAATAAATACAGCTTAGCGTGCTCCGCCTGCTGAAAGACATTCTGCCTTTTTAATTTCTTATTTCACGGGGTGTCTCCACCCCCCGTCCCCCCCCCCCCGTCCCCCCCTCCCCCGCCCCCCCCTCCCCCACCCCTCCCGAGCAGTGGGGTACTGCGGATGCAGAAATTAAGCTCGACTCCGCTGAAAATCCACATCATTCTGTCAAAGATTTCCTCTTTTAAGCCAGGAGTTGGTCAGAAAATAGCTTTGCATGCTTTGCCGACTCAAGGAATTCTGCCCTTCTGATTTCCTGATCCATTCAACTACATTTTACAACAGCAGCGCCAAAGCTCTTTAAAAGTGAGACATGGCGGGTGCCATAACAGTGACTCTTAACGTTACGTGTGACTTGATGAACGTTCTCCGGTTCTTAATGAATTGTGCTTGGTGGCCATCTTGGATTGTTTCCATGGCAACGTGTCATCAACATGATGTAATAACGCATTGCTTGAATTCTCCGAGTCATAACCTTTTAAATACAACTCATCGATACAAGAGGTCTGGGTCAATTGTGAACTGCAATGTCCCCCCTTAAGCAGCCAACTAAATTCCATTCAATGGATCGAGTTCCACTGGCTAAAAACAGAAAACAAGGACCAAGATCACTGCGACTTGAAAATGAAGCACGCACACACACACACACACACACACACACACACACACACACACACACACACACACACACACACACACACACACACACACACACACACACACACACACACACACACACACACACACACACACACACACACACACACACACACACACACACACACACACACACACACGCTCACGCACTCACTCCACTTCATCACTGATGAGACTTTTGAAACATGTGCAATTTGTTCAGTTCGTGGCACAATGCTCAACTCTTAAAAAGGTCAACACGGTGAGGTGGAGGGACTCAGACTCAGAGGGCTTTCTGTTTACAAGTGCTTAAGACTTTCAACAATGCAGCAGGAACACATTAGTCGTAACTGACATTTAAGATATGGAATTTTACAGGGGAGAGAGAGAGAGAGAGAGAGAGAGAGAGAGAGAGAGAGAGAGACAGAGAGACAGAGAGAGAGAGAGACAGACAGACAGACAGACAGACAGACAGACAGAGAGACAGAGACAGACAGACTGAGACAGAGACGGACAGAGATAGAGAGAGAGAGAGACAGACTTTGATGGTTTATTGTTGCAAACGACACTCCATAACAATGTGTGTGTGTGGGGGGGGGGGGGGGGGGAGAGAGAGAGAGAGAGAGAGAGAGAGAGAGAGAGAGAGAGAGAGAGAGTTGCCATCTTGAATTTTAATAGAATCGAGACAGCAAAAAAGCCCCGGAAAACTTTTAAATAACTTCTCTTTGCCGTTTAACGTTAGTCGACCTGCCCCCAGTTTATCCCCGAATAAAAAAACTGCGACATGATGTTCGTTTCCCCGACATCCTTTCCATTGCTTTGGGTCAGCGTGACCTAATTCTATATTTAGTTACACTTCGGGCACAAATGTTGATGCTTTCGTCACTGTGTAGAAAGCAATCGCATTTTTGCTGCCCGTGCTAAGTTTCTCCATTCTGTGGGACACTTCGATAAAGTAATGTGTTTTACTTTGCTTCGGAAAATCTGTGACCAAAATAAAACACAGTCCTCGGGGTATTTTCGGTGAAGCTTTGTCCCGATCTCGTGTTTCTCGTCCTAATTCAAGGGGAGAGAAGTGAAATGGCCAGTGATGGGCGGTTTCCCTTTTCCAGCGGCCGAAAACTAGTTTGTCTCGCTTTGTCTCCTGGTGCATCGACTGTTTTCTCTTACAATACCCCGACCATTCGACAGATTTCGGCATCCGTACAAGAAATGTTTGCATTTGCAACACGTTAACAGCCAAGAGGGCTTTGAAGTTTGTATTGTATTCACGCGACAGAAAGCCTACCCGCTCAATAAGGTAAACATCGAGTGCGCTCGTTGATCAATTGCAAAAAATACCCGGTGATTAAGAAGTGACAGAAAGCTTCTATGCCCGACACGCAAACTCGGAGTTTACTATGCTGTTACTGCCGCACTATTTTAAAACCTAGTTGTGTTTTTTTTTTTTGAGTCTCCCTCCCCCCCCCCCATAGTTTTTCTTCTCATATTGCCACAGAGGTGTTTTTGAGAGCCGATACACGCCGGAAATTGTTAATGCCGGAGAGACAATATTATCTCTCATCAGTTCTCTTTGTGGGCAGACAACTTGTGCTCAGGGGGAAAATGGTCACCGGCCGAGCAGTTGATACGCTTTAAGCGTGAAGCCGTTGACAGTAACACCGAAGTATGGATCCAACTCTTCACGAAGACACCATTAATGTAACAATACAGCGCGAGGCCCGAGAGAGAGAGAGAGAGAGAGAGAGAGAGGAGAGAGAGAGAGGAGAGAGAGAAGAGAGAGAGAGGCTAGAGAGAGAGAGAGGCAGAGAGAGAGAGAGGGCTGAGAGAGAGAGAGAGAGAGAGAGAGAGAGAGAGAGAGAGAGAGAGAGAGAGAGAGAGAGAGAGAGAAGGGGGTGAGAGAGAGAGAGAGAGAGAGAGAGAGAGAGAGAGAGAAGAGAGAGAGAGAGAGAGAGAGAGAACTGAAGAGAAGATTGGAGAGGAAGGAGGGCTGAGAGAAAGAGAGAAGAGAGAGGAGAGAGAAGAGAGAGAGAGAGAGAGAGAACGAGAGAGAGAGAGAGAGAGAGAGAGAGAGAGAGAGAGAGAGAGAGAGAGAGAGAGAGAGAGAGAGAGAGGGAAACTGTGCTGGTACAGGGGACGTTGGAAAAAGGCAAACAGAACTTGTCCGATAGATCGTTGAGTTTACATCCGCCCAGAACAGATACCAAACAACGCACTGTATCCAATTCATCCAAAGGAAAGCACTTCAGACTTCGAGCAAACTGATGAAGGGGGCCCAGCAGTATATAAAATATATACTGAGCGACATTAATAACGTGTCAGAAAAAGAAATCCGTGTCAAATTAAATTTTTATTCAAACATATAAATTAGAAACAATTTGTTTGTTTGACGACAAAGTTCAATGATTCGTCGACTGATTTCGGCAATGAAACACAAAATTAAGCGTTACTATGAGCGGGACCAGGGCCCCCACCCTGTCACACTCAAAACCAATCGATCACACACTCAGCATCACGCGTGGCCATTGGCACTGGTATCAGTACAAGCCTAGCATCGTCTTCTCATTGACAAACATCTGCTCTTCTCTTGCTCATGCAACGTCGTGGGTGCTCTGAGACGATGCCGAATTCTGCGCTTAATTTCACATGCCATACGCACGGACCTGTATATATACGTATATAAGTATGTCCTTGGCCATACGTGGGCGTTGGAGCTCAGGAGCTGTGTGAAAGTCGAGGTGGCCGTCCTGGGCTCCCGTCCCTAATAAGCCTACGGTTTCTGTGCACGTAAAGCAACACTCAACCAACCATACGTGGGCGCCATGTCCCCTGGGTTGGCTGACCACGGCAGCCTTGCATGAGCTTGCTGAAGCACTGCTCGGACAACGCTGTTGTTGGCACCAGACTCTCCACTGTTGGTTCCCGCGCCTTTTCTGTTTTCGGTCCATCAGCATGGAACGACCTTCCCCTTCCTCTCCGACAGAAGCCCTCTCTGGACTCACTGAAGTGTAGCCTGAAGACATTTCTTTTCCCGAAACAGTAGACCCGCCATGTTTTCTGTTCCGCGCTGCTGTCTTCATCCACATCAAGACTCCGTTTGCTGCCCGTTTTAAGCGGTGTAAATTTAGCTTTGTATAGTTAGAATGCTCGTGTGTGCGGGTGCCTCTCTGTGCGTGTGCGTGTGTACGCGTTTAGAATAGTCTCCATGGACAAGATTTTGCGCTTTACAAATACTTTATTATCATTGGTGGCTGCGTGAGGACGTGCGTTGTTCTCTTGCAGCTAGAGCATGTGTTTGTCCAAGAGTGGCAGTTCGAGTTCAGTGTTGCTTTACGTCCAAAGAACTAATAGGGACGGGGAGCCCAGGACGGCCACCTCGACCTTCACACAGCTTCTGAGCTCTGAGGCGTGGAGAACATTTCTCAGGCTTTTCTAGCTCGTGCTGTGTGCTCAACGAGAAGGTGTCAGGCTTGTATTGAAGCGAATGGCCGCCACACGCAAAACTGACTTTGTGAATTTTTGTTTTGGGGTGTAATCGGATGGATGGCCTAATCCGCCCAGCGTAACATTTTGGCTTATTTTGGCTTATTAATGTTTTATTAATCAAATCAGTCGATGTAGTAGCTTTTTAATTTTTTAATTTTGTATGCCCAGTCAACAAAACAGTTAAAGAATTACTGAATTTTGACATTAAACAAAGAAATTGTTTCTAAGTTTGTTTGAGAAAATAAACCGACAAAGCTTTCTCTTCCTGGTTATATATATATATATATATATATATATATATATATATATATATATATATATATATATAATTGTGCGTGTGTGTGTGTGTGTGTGTGTGTGTGTGTGTGTGTGCGTGCGCGCGTGCGTGCGTGCGTGCGTGCGTGCGCGCGGGTGTGTGTGATAAACTGAGCGTATCCTTATGTTTTTGTACGCACTCCGGGCACTTACGAGATGGGGCGCAATAACTAATCTATTATTATTATATATCGTTCAGATGATATGTAAATCAACTGCATACAATGGTAGCATCCATGAACAGTTAGAATGTTCAGCATTTTCTTCTACCTACTTGCCGATATCGTGGAAATCTCCCCAAATATGAGCACGACTACACACTTATCCACGGACGCTTTATCATTAACTCCATGCAAACATTCGGAATTCTGCATGATCCCTAGATGCATTAACTTGTTACTCAGTGCTAACAACTGAAATGCGACCGTTTCCTCTACCGTTGAATCGATTTTCACCACCAGAACATCTCCTTTAGAGCAAAAGATGGACTGATATATCCCAATTTCCTATTTTAAAAAAATCCCCTGAAATCTTTACTGGCTTCAGTTCCTGCTCTGTTTGGTTGCAGTGGGCCTGAAGCAGGAAGATGACGTGATATGGAAGGCAAATACACTGATTCCCGATACGTCTACTTCCTCTGCCGGCTGCATCTATTGACCTGCACCAAACAGGCATTGGGAGTGGTGGGGGGGAGGGAGGAGGGAGGGAGAGAGAGAGAGAGAGAGAGAGAGAGAGAGAGAGAGAGAGAGAGAGAGAGAGAGAGCAAAAAGGTAGAGGAGAGAGGAGAGAGAGAGAGGGGAAAGAGAAGAGGTAGGGAGGGAGGGAGAGGGGGAGAGAGAGAGGGAGGGAGGGAGAGAGAAAAGGAGAGAGGAGGGAGGAGAGAGAGAGAGAGGAGGAGAGAGAGAGAGAGAGAGAGAGAGAGAGAGAGAGAGAGAGAGAGAGAGAGACATCTCCTAGATCAGATATGGAAACACAATGTATAGTTTTAGTTCAGAGAGAGAGAGAGAGAGGAGAGAGAGAGACGAGAAGCACAATGTGCAGTTTTGTTGGAGAGAGAGAGAGAGAGAGAGAGAGAGAGAGAGAGAGAGAGAGAGAGAGAGAGAGAGAGAGAGAGAGCTTCTCCGACAGGAAAAAGGAAGCACAATGTTCAGAAAACGTGCAACTTTTCTTCGCCTCAATACTGAATTCAATGCGAGTTTTTTCCCTTTTGGAATGGAACCATAAATGTATCACGCAACCAGCTCCCCGTGAACATTCACTTTGCTTAACGTAGATTTCATTTTTAAACTGCGGGCTTCCTTCTCAATCGGGTTAATATGAAAGGCCAGCCGAGGGAAAAATAACACTTTTCAACAGCATAATCCGTGCATGAAAAAAAAACGCACACACGCCCGGAATT
>JABMCL010002073.1:912500-920000 GCA_018857735.1 Alviniconcha marisindica
CCTCGTTTCGACCTCGGTTACCTTGGAGGACTCCCATCACGAACATTCCTTGAGAATTGTGCAGTTTGTTACAGTATTAAATGTCCCTCGGTCTCAGGTGTGCACGGAGTGTGATTTACGGTTTAAACACAAATTATTAATTCATGGTAAAGTGCTGTAATTCCCTGTTAGCTGGTATCATTCTAAAACTCGTGAACGAGTTCAGCGTGTGGTGATCAGTACTGCTAGTCTTATCTGCAAGCTGCCAGCAGCGAACATGTTACCTGTGAATTTGCACTGGTTGCCAGCACAACGCAGGCTAGAATACAAGATTGCTACAATCTGCTACATTTGTGATCATGTCCACCGCTCCTCCTTACCTTTCTAACCTCCCTGAACCGTACACCCCCTCACACACTCTCCCCTCCTCTGCCAACAATCGCATTTTTAGTATTCCGAACTGACGCAAGAAATTTAAAGGACAGCGCAACTTTCTTTCACTGGTCACCCTGTCCCGAACAATATGCTTTTTTCTGTGTGACATGCTCAGACTTTGTCTTCCTTCAAGTCACAACTCTAGACTCATCTTTTCTCAGTCTCTTACTCCTAACACTTCCACCTGTCTCCAGCCAGCCTCAATTAAATCTGTGTACACGTGTGTGTGTGTGTGTGTGTGTGTGTGTGTGTGTGTGTGTGTGTGTGTGTGTGTGTGTGTGTGTGCATGCATGTGCACATTTATATATATGTGTGTGTGTGTGTGTGGTGTGTGTGTGTGTGTGTGTGTGTGTGTGTGTGTGTGTGTGTGTGTGCATGCATGTGCACATTTATATATATTGTTGTGTGTTGTGTGTGTGTGTGTGTGTGTGTGTGTGTGTGTGTGTGTGTGTGCGTGCGTGTGTGTGTGTGTTTGCATGCATGTGCGTGTTTGCATGCATGTGCGTGTGTGTGTGTGTGTGTGTGTGTGTGTGTGTGTGTGTGTGTGTGTGTGTGTGTGTCGGTGTCGCGCGCGCTGGTGTGTGGTCGTGTCGTTGTTGGTGTGTCTGCGCGCGCGCGTGTGTGTGTGTGTGTGTGTGTCGCGCGCGCGTGTGTGTGTGTGTGTGTGTGTGTGTGTGTGTGTGTGTGTGTGTGTGTGTGTGTGTGTGTGTGTGTGTGTGTGTGTGTGTGTGTGTGTGTGTGTGTGTGTGTGTGGTGTGGTGTGTGTGGTGTGGTGTGGTGTGGTGTGGTGTGGTGTGGTGTGTGTGTGTGTGTGTGTTTGTGTGTGTGTGTGTGCGTGTGTGTGTGAGAGAAAGAGAGAGAGAGTACAGCCCTGACATTAAACACAAAAGTTCAACTCTTACAGATCTTACAGTCAACAAGAGTAAGTTTGTCTCTGGCACGATAGTTGACTCAGGTGGTGGGACAGCAAGAGTCTGCTGACTCGTGGAACGACAGCTAGATGGTCTACGGTTGTTGTTTTTTAGTGATGGTATAATTTGCTTAATTCTATTAGTGCCTAGTGTGGACTATTTCCAATGGGAATTCTGGTCGTGTTTTTCCCCTTCCCCCCGCGCACAAAACCAGATGAGACGCAGTCGTGGTTTCCAACACAGATGGAGTGATGAAACTGAAAGAGCGCCGACCAAAAGATCTCAAAACTGTAAGGCACAGACTGCTGCTACCGATGATAATAATAATGGCATAATATAACACACATAACGTACATCGAGATGGAAAATGTTATCAGCAATTTAACAAAAAAGCTAACATATATTGTAGACATCAACAAGGGTTCAAGCATAACTATGTGAAAGATACAGACACAGACAGACAGACAGACAGACAGACAGACAGACAGACAGACAGACAGACAGACAGGCAGACAGACAGACAGCAGAGCAGGCAGGCAGCAGCAGACAGACAGACAGACAGACAGACAGACAGACAGACACACACACACACACACACACACACACACACACACACACACAAGGGTTCAAGAATAACTATGTAAGGGATGCACAGACACCCACACACACAAGGGTTCAAGCATAACTATGTAAGGGATGCATACAGACAGACAGACAGACAGACAGACACACACACACACACACACACACAGACACACACACACACACACACACACACACACACACACACACACACACACACACACACACACACTGCACAGACTGACAGGGGTGAAGGACTCTGAGAAGAGAAATGTCTTGAGTTTGTCTTTGAAGGAAGAGAAAGTAGCCTGCTGTTTCAGGAGAGACTGTTCCACATGTGGGGGCCAAAGTGTGAGAAAGTGCCATAGCTATGATGACGAAATACCTACACTACACCGGTACGATTTTCCGCAGAGGCATACAGCTCCGCTTTCTACAACTGAAAGTCTTCCCAGCCACGGCTCGGAGTTTTGTAAGAGCGCACAGCAACCAGAACACTGAACTTGACAGCAAAGAAAAACTATTTTCGCATGACACTCCGGTTTACGATATACACCAACAGACCAAGTTCTGCTACAACACGTTCTACATTTCAAAAGATAGGCGTATCGTCCAGACAAACATTAATTGACATTTTTAACCTTTGCTGTGACCTTGACCTGTAACACAGCTACCCTATATTTATACATGACACACACTGACGCACAAGACACACATGGCTCATGATGATGTGCCATGTAACTATGTAACTATGCAGGTTACATACAGCAAAACACGCATACGCCTTACGTATGTGGCTTTGCATGAAGTGACATGGTGCATGGTTGTATGGTGTAAACAGAACGCGCCGAGATGGCAGCAGTTTCATGTGGCACCAGCCATGCCAGCGCTGTAAGTATACCACTTCGGTGGATATTCAAAAAAAAAACGCACTATAAAAAAAAATATTCACTCATGTAGAATCACATGCGAGCGCAGCGAGTCTGCTCGAAAGCGGAGAATAGCGCTATATAAAAGCGATCAATAATAATAATAATAGTAATAATAATAATAATAATAACTAAGTTCGGTAGCAAAAGAAGCAGTAGTTCAAAAGATCTAGATAAGGTCATGTTTTCATCATTGTGAGCCCTCACTGTGACCTTGACCGTGAAGACAGCAACCCAGTTTTGTTTTCTCGCGTGACGCTCAGACTCATGATGATGCACCACCAAATTAACTTTGCTAACAAAATGTTCAAAATGTTGAACGGCATTGAAGATACCGTCTGAATGAAGCTAGTGCAGAGAGAGAAAAACGGTGATTCCAATGTAGCAATAAACATGGTGCTTAACGTCCACAGAAACCATAAGGCTTATTAGGGACGGGGAGAGGGGTGGGGGTGGGGGAAGGGGGTATGGAGGTAGGGGAAGAGGGAGGGTATATACCTATCACTACATTTTCACCAACAGAATGACTCCTGCATTAAGATGGGCAGCGATGAGAGCCATTTTTAATGTTTCATTAATTGTGAGGGACAAAGTCACAAGACAGCGTCCACAAACTACAACCGTTTTGAAGAGAAAGGAGAGCCGAAGCAGAATCGAGCCGAGGCCCTTCTGCTTACCAGCCTAACGCCTTACCGCTAGGCCTACCCGGCTCACACATTCCAATAATCCCCCGCCCCCCCCCCCCCCCTCCCCGCATTGAACTTCGTTACGGAGGTGGGGGTGGGTACGATAACCGCTCGAGATAATCAGTTAATGGATTGGCGCGAACACGGGGATTGTAAGGCAAGTCGTAGAAAATGACGCTGGCTGGCCTACTCTTTTGAATTTAACGACTACTCCTCGAACACAAAACACTCACACCGAAAAGAAAAAAATTTATCTTGCCGCACGCAGACAGCCATCAATGGAGGTAAATGAGGCTCAATGATTTCAATGGGGGTGTGTGAGAAAGAGAGAGAGAGAGAGAGAGAGAGAGAGAGAGAGAGAGAGAGAGAGAGAGAGAGAGAGAGAGAGAGAGAGAGAGAGAGAGAGAGAGAGCAAAAAGAAAAGAAAAGAAAAACGACGAACGGCACGACTTTTTCAAAGAATATTTTTTTATTTAAAAGCAAAAGACTAAATCAAAATAATATCATGCAATCAAGTCGCAAAAGCCCCCTATTTCTTCCACGGAGCAGAAGTTCTCAACTACGGCTTGTCGGAGGAGGAGGAAGTGAGGAAGTGGCCAGACTGTAACGAGCGCCTCCTGGCGGCACCTAACGAGCGAAGTGGTCTTTGTGGAGCCAAGGGAGACTATCCATCATCACCCTGCTTGATCCCAGGATCAGAACCTCTGAACCCCCGTCGGCGGGTCAGACGGGTGTCGTACAGTGGGCGTGCTGTCGAATACGCATCGAGTGCGGTACGCTGGGCTAATGAGGTTCCTTAAAAAGCGGCTGAGTTCTTCTCCCGTTACGCTTATTTATCGCTTGCTCGGGGACTGTGTGTGCCGACAGAGCAAATCATTTCCGCGGAGAGCCTGCCGGCGTAGCAGCTGAGACAGGTTCACCTGCAATCCATATTTACCAGGTGCGCTACCGGCAACAAGCGAGCTTTACTTCCGGTTCGTAATTCGACTGAAGCAGTAGTAATATCACGTTTTATGCTTTCTAAAAATATGTAAAAATACAAAACAAGTCATGGTATACATCAGCTTCATCCCACTGAACGTCATGGTATAAATCAGCCTCATCCCACTGAAAGTCATAACATACATCAGCCTCATCCCACTGAAAGTCATAAAGTCATGGTATACATCAGCCTCATCCCACTGAAAGTCATAAAGTCATGGTACACATCAGCCTCATCCCACTGAAAGTCATGGCATACATCAGCCTCGTCCCACTGAAGGTCATGTTTGCATCAGCCTCATCCCGCGGAAGGTCATGGTATAAATCAAATCAAGTTACTACTTCAGTCGAATTACGTACCGGAAGTAAGTGATGGCCTTTCGCTGGTGGCGCACCTGGTAAATATGGAGGAACATTTAGGGGACTGTACACTCTGTGTGCAGAAGACCAATACGTTTGACGAAACAGATAGCACAAGGGTCGTTTTGCATGCATATGCATGTATTCTAGTATAACTGCATGGGAAGACAATGGCATAATGACATTCTCAACGGGTTGTAAATCACCATGTGAGTACAAGCGAAGGACCTAAAGTAAATATCAAGGAGCCTCTATTTTATGCAACAGTGAGAAATACATCAAACGATTGTTACCATCTTGTCTGCCACCGTGTGAAAGAAATCCAAGACCCTGTCACTCTACTGCATAAAACTGTAAACTAAACCCAAAGACAGACCATTCTATTGTACGCAACTGTGTGAAATAAACCAAAGACCGACAATTCTGTTGTATTCAACTGTATAAACTGGACCAAGGACCGTCCACTCTAGCCTACTGTATAAAACTGTATGAGATAAACCCACGACCGGGTTGTAATCAACTGCGCGAAATAAATCATAGAAAAGCAGCTTGACTGTATTCAACCATGTAAAATATATCCAAGACGGGCCAGTCTATTGTGTTTATCTGCGTAAAATAAATGCATGAAAACTGCCCCTTTATATTCAGATACGTGAAAGAGATCTCTGTAAATATGTCGATCAATTTTTCACAGCTGTCTACGTCTTGCTTTTTCTACTTTTGCTGTCGCCCGAGAGAACAAAAATAGCATAAAGCAGGCAACCGGAAACGCCAAATACATCTATCTTGAGAATTTGGAAGGAAGGATATACTGACCCTGCCAGTGGTCCATCCACACCCACCCACCCACACACACGCACGCACCCACACACCCACACACACACACACACACACACCCACACCCGCATGCACGCACGCACGTACGTACGCGCGCGCGCACACACACACACACACACACACACACACACACACACACACACACACACACACACACACACACACACACGCACGCACGCACGTATGCACGCACGCCCACGCACGCACAGACACACACACACACACACACACACACACACACACACACACACACACACACACACACACACACACACACTGTCAGTTTACAATAAATTAATGCTGTCGCAACTTTTCTCGATCATCTCCAGGGAGAAGATAGGGAAGGAAGCAGTCGCCAAGTCTGACGATCCTATCAGCAATGACGTGTCCGGACAATACGCAAATCCCCCGATTTCTCGTCACTCCTTAGCTCTGACGTCGTTTCCCCAGCGTGCATAGAAAAAGACACGCAGGGCTCAGCAAAGGACACAGAAGTCGTCATGCTCGAACCCAGTGGTTAGACCCGACAATGCAAACGAGGTAAACAGCTTCAGGCCAGATGACCTAACCTGCGACACTCTACTGACAGCCTGTCCGTTATGGCCGTCGTCGCATAGTCCGGAAACGCCATATCTAACTTTCAGATGAGGGTCTCCTCCTCTCTCCCTCGACGGAATAATTTCCGCTTATATTCCTTCCTAATCTACTGCACAGCACAAAAAGCACTTTGGGGCAGAAATCGACGCACGGGGGTCAGTAAATCTACAGTGTCGCCCGCGCCTCATGTTTAGAAACGTAGTTTATTTACATCAGAAGTGACAGCTGGAACAGCAATAGCTTCAGCCTGGACAAGCCGGCCTGCTTGCTCTCTTTCTCTCTCTCTCTCTCTCTCTCCTTATACCCCCTGTTCCGACTCTTTCTCTCTCCTTCCTCCTGCCCCCCCCCCCCCCCCCACCCCCGCCCCCCGCCATGTCCCTTTCTCTCAGCCATCCTATCTCTCTGTCTGTCTCTCTCTGTGTCTTTCTCTCTCCTCTTCCGTCTCCTTTCTCTCTCCGTCCCCTCTCTCTACCCTCTCTTCCCCTTCCCTCTTCCCTTCGTCCTCCCTCTCTCTCCCCCCTTCCCCCCCCCCCCCCCCCCCCTCCTCTCTCTCTCCCTCCCTCTCTCCCCTCCCCCCCCCCCCCCCCCCCCCGCTCTCTCAAAGGAGAAGGGACTCGGCCCTTTCGCTTCAAGATCTAAGGCGTGAGAAATAAGGGAGGTAATATACGATTGCTACCCGTCACAGGTGACGTGTACTGTGATATGATTACACGGCGAGCTGCCTGCACCCGCTACGATTTGTGGGTATTCGGGCGGCCCCGCGCGCCCCCTAGCGCCCGTAAAGCACGACGCCGCCATTAAAGGGGCATTAATCTTGGGCCGGAGCACGCGCAACTTGTCCCATTCGCGCCTCGTTCTGGGCACGCGAGAGGGATGGACGGCTCCTTGACAACGACCTTCGCCTTCAGTGGAGTGGGCCTGTGGTCTCTGGTGTATTGTGGAACGGTGCAAGCCGGGACACTGGGAAGAGGATGGCGCTTCCACCGAGTCAGTGGAGTAAGTCAGCGTGCCGCGCCCTCGCCACTGATTAAAACTTGACCTGGCCGGAGTCCCAACAGTGGTGCTGGGGGCGGCGGTGGCCACAGTCGGTGTGATGATTTCGTTTTTTACGAGCAGCTGCTTGTCTGGCGCCTTGATCGGCTACTACGCGAAGCGATGAAGCTGCCTACACGGAAACACGGTGCTTAACGTCCACGGAAACCA
>JABMCL010002073.1:925000-965000 GCA_018857735.1 Alviniconcha marisindica
CGGCCGTATACAATAATATATCAGTGTATACAGCCACAGTGCCCCGCGCTTGTGTGGTCCTTATGTGTCCCAGTCCAAAAGACCACAAAAGCGTATACAATGATATATGTGTCCCAGTCCAAAGGACCACACAAGTGCGGGACACCCCTGCTGTATACAATGATGTGTCTAAGTCCAAAAGACCACACAAGCGCAGGACACCCCTGCTGTATACAATGTCCCAGTCCAAAGGACCACACAAGTGCGGGACACCCCTGCTGTATACAATGATGTGTCCAAGTCCAAAAGACCACACAAGCGCAGGACACCCCTGCTGTATACAATGTCCCAGTCCAAAGGACCACACAAGTGCGGGACACCCCTGCTGTATACAATGATGTGTCCCAGTGCAAAGGACCACACAAGGGCGGGGCACCCCGGCTGTATACAATGCCCCAGTCCAAAGCACAACACACCCCGGCTGTATACAATGATGTGTCCCAGTCCAAAGGACCATGCACACAAACGCGGGGCACCGCGGCTGTACAATTATAATGATGATGCCCCGGCTGTGTCGCGGCAGCAGCGAGGGGCCCAGGGTCCTAAGTGCATGCTGTTTCTCGCCGCAGCGTCCCGGCGTCAGCCGCTGCCAGCCCAACTCCCATCAGAGTCCATCGTTCTGCCCGCACCCGCTTTTTAGTGGAGCTCCGATGACGTGTTGTGGTTTAATTTATCACACTGTGTGCTCTGCCCGAGTTACTGGAGTGCAAATCACATTATTATGCCACTATCATGTCGGGCATCTGCGGAAAAGGGGAGGGAGGCAGGGAGGGAGGGGGGAGAGAAAGAGAGAGATGGGTGAATGGAGAGAGATAGAGAGAGAGAAAGGGAGGGGAGGGAGAGAAGATGGGGAGGGGGAGAAAAAGAGAGAGATAGGTGAATGGAGAGAGAGAAAGGGAGGGGTAGGAGAGAAATTGGGGGCTGGGGGGTGGAGGGGGGAGCGAGAGAGATGATTGAACGGAAAAAGAGAGAGAAGGGGGGCGACAGATAGACAGAAATATGGTTGACTGGAAAGAGCGAGCGAGCGAGCGAGAGAGAGAGCGCGAAAGAGAGGGGGGGGGGAATGGAGAGAGAGAAAGGGAGGGGTAGGAGAGAAATTGGGGTGGTGGGGTGGAGAGAAAGCGAGAGAAATGGTTAACGGAAAGAGAGAGGGGGGGGGGAGGGAGAGACAGACAGACAGAAATATGGTTGAATGGAGAGAGAGAGAGAGAGAGAGAGAGAGAGAGAGAGAGAGAGAGAGAGAGAGAGAGAGAGAGAGACAGACAGACAGACAGACAGACAGACAGACAGACAGACAGACAGACAGACAGACAGACAGACAGACACAGAGAGATGGGGGAACGGCAAGAGACAGACGGACATGCAGACAGACGGAGCGAAGAGAAAGGGCAGCTGACATGGACAAAGCTGTAAGTATTATACTCACTTGAACCCTGGCGTGCCGTTGGTGTAGGAGAAGAAAGGCACGGTGTAGGTCATCATCCAGATGTCGCCCCCGCCGCAGTCAAAGTAGGGCAGGCTCCAGTGGCCGTCCTCGTAATCCACCGTCACCACCGTGTCGTTCTCCTTGCTGCTGTGCATCGTCTGGTTGTAGCGCCACTGAACCGTGCCTGCAATCACACAACCGTGGCCCTCGTCACTAACCCATGGCAGCCAGTACCAGCCAGCAAGGAGGCCGTAGCCGCCACAGAAACCATGTTAGTTTACAATCCACTAACTAGCTTCACTATACTATTACTAGGCAGCATAATTAAAATGACCCCCATCTGCATTTCCACTTTATCGGGCAGCAACGTGACCTCTTTTTGCATAATTGTGTGTGTGTGTGTGGGGGGGGGGGGGGGGAATGTGACCCCTTTGCCATAATTGTGGTGTGTGGGGGGGGGGGGCGGCATGCGACCCTTTTTTGCATAATTGAGGGCAGCAACGTCACAGTGACCCCTTTTTGCATAACTTAGGGGGTCATGGACAACAATGTCACAATGACCCCTTTTTGCATAATTCAAATTGAGGGCAGCAATGTGACCCCTTTTTGCATAATTATTGAGGGGGGCGGGGGGGGGGGGGGGGGTCAATGTGACCCCTTTTGCATAATTATTGAGGAGGCAGCAATGTGACCCCTTCTAGCGTAACTGTGGGAAGCAAAGGCAGCGATGTGACCCATATTTGCGATTCCTCTAATAGTGGAGGGCAACGGTCACTTAGTATCCAACGTAACTGAACTCAGGGCACGTAGAGACATGCCGCAACTATTCGCGCAGCTGCGAAAGAGACACGGATATTTCATGACCCTGACCTAACACCAGCAGTCATAAATGCCATCCAATTACACTCCAGTGAAGGAAAACCACCCTCATCATTCTGACTACCTCCAGAAATCTTCCCGATCTGTGGAAAAATCACCTCCGCTCTCCGAAAGCCATCCATGTCTTTCTGAAGGCAACTAAGACGGTGGGGGGAAAAAAGACCCGCTATCTGAAGCTAATTTTAACTACTCTGAAACGAAGTGCGATCCGCTTCTATTCAACTGTGTACAAGAAACAGATCCTGCCGAAATTTGGATTGAAAGAGAGAGCGGGGTAGAGAGAGAGAGAGAGAGAGAGAGAGAGAGAGAGAGAGAGAGAGAGAGAGAGAGAGAGAGAGAGATGGAACGGAAAGGGAGAAGAGGAAAAAGAAAGAAGCGAAAGGAGTGTGGGGACGAGGGGACGGGAAAAAAGAGCTCTGCTCACGAGATTCGACCAGGCGTGTGCCATTTCAAAAATACAAGAAAACGACGCTCCTTTGTAGAATGAATGTACAGGAATTCGGTAAATTCATAACCTGTGCTGACCTGCACGGTGTTATAATAATAATAATTTGCTTTTGTATTTTGTGTTATATGCAGCGTGTGTGTGTGTGTGTGTGTGTGTGTGTGTGTGTGTGTGTGTGTGTGTGTGTGTGTGTGCGCGCGTGCGCGTGTGCATGCGTGGTGTATGTGTGTGTGGGCGTGCATGTGTGTGTGTGTGTGTGTGTGTGTGTGTGTGTGTGTGTGTGTGTGTGTGTGTGTGTGTGTTCGCGCGCGCGCGCGCGTGTGTGTGTTTGTGCGCGCGTGCGCATCAGTCTGTGCAGGAGGGAACCATTTTCTTTTAGACGATAAAGTACAAACTCATGTGTACGGAACAGCAAATGAACCAATCTTCGCCGAAATATGCTGTCTTAAAATATTGATTTGGAATCAGGGATTTTGTATCTAGTCGAATATGGACATCATAGCAAAATACGACACCACATAACTAGACGGGAAGAGCTCTGCCAGTGACGTCATACAACGCCCTCGGGGCAGGGGAAGGGATCAAGGCAAGCGAAGCAAGATATCCTCAGGTATACACCGAGACAACCTCGATCCTGACCGACGAGCTCCCGCCAATCACGAGTGCCTTCGAGAAAAAGATAACGAAACGAACCGGTCCTCAAAGAGAATATTTCCTACAAACATTTAATCCTTGTAATGGACGAAGCCTGTCGTCGAAGTGTCTCACACAGACGTGTGAAGGCTCACGTGACACACACCAGGGGCACGCTGCCGAACCCGGTGCACTAATCAATTCACTGAACGCGGTCTAAACTCAGTTTTCGGTCAGTCACACAGCAACGATATTTCCAGCACGAAACAGCGCATGCGGTTTGGTGTGAAAACCCCACGCTGCTCAAACTGCACGAGTTTTTGTTTTGTTTGTTTTGTTGTGGTGTGTGTGTGTGTGTGTGTGTGTGTGTGTGTGTGTTGTGTGTGTGTGTGTGTGTTATTTTGTTTGCCAGTTTGCTGAACGTGTCAAACGTACTCCCAGAAATTAGAAAACAAATACGGCAGAATTGTGTAACCTGCATTTCTCTGTCACAGTCACTACTCTCTCCCAGGCCTCTGAGTAACTTTAAACATGAGTTTTCTCGCCAGCCCGGAAGGAAAAACAACCACTGAAAAACCAACCAATCAACCAAACAGTCAATCACTTGACGCTTCAGTTGTCGATGACTTCCAAACTCCGAGAGGAATCTTAGATTGTTTTTGTTTTAAAAATACCATCCTGTTCTGGACGTATTTTCTCGCTTTGTATTAAAGACCCCCCAAAACAAACAAACAAACAAACAAAACAAACAACAACAAGAAACAAACAAACAAAAACAACAGCACACCAGTCTATCACACTTCACGTTGTGTCTGTTTACCCAGTGTTTATGAATTATTCTCCAAGAAGGCTGAGTACAAGTTTGTTTGCCACCATGACACCCGGGAAAGTTTATCAACTGAGTACACGGCCATTTGTTACCTAGTGACAAGAAAACATTGAAGTCCAGCCAAATATTTGGGGGCGTTGATGGTAGTGGTGGTGGTGGTGGTCTTGGTGGTGGTTGTGGTGGTCGTGTGGCGGTGGGGGCAGCGGTGCTGGACACGAGGCCAGAAAGTAAGGGAAAGTGTCAAAACTTGTAGATGGCATCTTTATGGACCCATCGTTTCTCATTTCCCTGCGGCCAAAGTACCCATCCGTCCTGCCAAGTCTGGTTGCCGAGTGCACGTTTGTCACGTGCTGTTGGTCTTGCACTAAGCTGTATTTTGCCTCTTCTTCAATGGTAACAACACTGTTTGCTAGTGTTAATTACTTCGTCTTCTTTATGCCCAGTGTGCAGTTCTTTGTCTTACTGTAATATATATGTTGTCGTTGTTTTTTGTTTTTGTTTTTGTTTTCTTTCTGCTTCTTCTTCTTCTGGCTTTGTGTGATTCTGTTCACTGTAAAGTACTTCGTCTTCTTTGTGCCTAGTGTGCAGTTCTTTGTGTTACTGTAATATATGTTGTCGTTGTTTTTTGTTTGTTTTGTTTTTCTTTCTTTCTTTCTTTCGTTTTGTTTTTTCCTTCTTCTTCCTTTTCCTTCTGGCTTTGTATGATTCTGTTCACTGTAAAGCGCTTCGTCTTCTTTGTTCCTAGTGTGCAGTATCTGTCTTCCTGTAATATATGTTGTCGTTGTTTTTTGTTTGTTTTTCTTTTCTTTCTTTCCTTCCTTTTCTTTCTTTTTCTTCTTCTTTTTTTCTCCTTCTGGCTTTGTATGATTCTGTTCACTGTAAAGCGCTTCGTCTTCTTTGTGCCTAGTGTGCAGTATTTGTCTTTCTGTAATATATGTTGTTTTTTGTTTGTTTTGTTTTTCTTTCTTTCTTTCCTTTTTTTCTTTTTCTTCTTCTTCTGGCTTTGTGTGATTCTGTTCACTGAAAAGCACTTCGTTCTGTTTGAAGGAGAGGCGCTCCTTTACTACTTCAACAACTACTACCTGGATAGACATCCTTCGCTTTCCGAGGACTGCGGAATATGTGCTTTGGACAGGATGGGTTGTACTGCAGTGTCTGCTTTAAGCATTCACCTACTTCCTCCCTCTGTGTCACACTCGCGACGTAAGCCACAATTAAAGCAGACACATTACCTTGAGCTGAATCCACCGTAAAAATGCGACAGTCAAAACTGGCCACCGCAGTTTGCAAAAGCGACAAACTGTTTAACGACAAAAACTGTCCATTTTCACACTAAAACGAACTTCCTCGAATTCTCCTATCACCTTTCCGGTAAGATTATTTTGGGTGTGACAGACGTAATCCAGAAGACACAGCGAGAAACTGATCAGGAGCGGGATGTCAATTTGACAAAAGATTACGATCGCTCTCATTTCCCCAGGGTGATGGTTTAGGGACAAAAACCTCAGCAGTGAAAGACAAGACAAGCTTCTCCATCTTCTTTTGGGTTCTTCAAATGTCATTGGCCTCGGATTACTCCTCACCCATTTTTAGCCGGACTCGTCCTTATTGTCGATGGCTTTCGTGATCTCTCGCTTCTCGGCAGAGACACTCGGCTGACATCGCACGTGAGAATGGAAAGATCTCGAACGAAAGTTTTTGTTTTGTTATGTTTTTTTTGGTGTGTGTGTGTGTGTGTGTGTGTGTGTGTGTATGTGTGTGTGTGGGTTTTTTATTTTTTTTTAAAAATTAGCTGGAGCTGAAATAAGCTTCGCAGGCGACTTTTTTTCCCACCCCCCCCCCCCCCCCCACACACACACACACGACACCAAAAAGGTCAAAGGTTTTTTTAGTTTAAAAAAGAATACGTTTAATTTCTGCTACCACGATATTCTATAGTCTAAGCTGTAACGGTTCTACCACCGAAGGCTACCACGAACGGATACCAGTAAGATAGAGACAACGGCAAAGCTGCGGTCGTTCCATTCTTACTGAAAGGCTGACGTGTGTGACGCATCCGAGGGCTGAAAGATTATTTATGGCGCCTCATCTCGTAGGAACCCGGAGCGCTTACAAAGACAAGGATACGCTCATTTCATCACACACACACACACACACACACACACACACACACACACACACACACCATACACACGGATACACACACACACGCACACACGCACACACACACACACACACACACACCACACACGCACACACACACACACACACACACACGACACACAAACACACGCACACACACACACAACACACGGACACACACACACACACAACACACACACACACACACACACACACACACACACACACACCACACACGGACACACACACACACACAATTCACACGGATACCACACGCACGCACACACACACACACACACACACACACACACACACACACACACACACACACACACACACGCACACACACGCCGCACCACGCACCACACACACACACACACACACACACACACACACACACACACACACACACACCAACACACAACACACACAAACACACCACACACACACACACAAACACACGGACATACACACACACACACACACACACACACACACACACACACACACACACACACACACACTCACACACACACACTGCTAAAATTGCTAGCCTTCAGCAAGTTTACAACGAAGCGAGGATTTCCTTTTCTAATGCTTCTATCCGCAGTCAGTTACCACGGACACAGGAATCGAGATAATAATGATAATAACCATATTAATAATAATAGTGGGGTTTTAGAGCGCCCTTTTTCAAAATTTAATGCTCCCTATGCGTGCACATTTCATATGTTCTTCTGCAGAGAACCAAGAGCTATCATAACTTCTCACTTTGAAGAGCCAAACATATTTATAAAAGGTTCAAGATAACGCTATTTATTAGGACAAAACACAACATGCGCATTTTCGGGGTGATCCCCTTTACGAAGCCACAAAACGACACTTAAACAACAGTTAAACGGTGAAAAACGACGAAAATGAGATGGAGAGCTAAGCCATTCCCCTCTTCCTTCTTTTTTTTTTTTTTACTGAGCTATGTTGTTTTCGTATGTTGTTTTCGAACACTAGCAGTCATTCTTGTTTCCGATTTTTTTCCCCTTCACTTTACCAGCATGATGCAGTTTTGCATGCTCAGCCTACTGGCAGGAATTCTGCGATTCTAATTTCTAACTTCCAGGTTCTTTTGAACTTAATCCCCCCCTCCTCCCTAAATCCTCTTTCATATTTCGCCCTGATGTAACCGCCACGGTTGACCGGGCGTCAAAGACCATTGCTGTAACCGTGTATCGTCTTCATACATTAACACTGACGCGGGTCTTAACAGTGAACCTGACATTCATTTTGCTTGTGATGCGATGCCCCGATAGGACATCCGCGGTTGACTGGGTCTTAACTGTCCGGTAAGTTTTTATCGTTTCAAAGTAGATCCTATGCGCGATCAAGACAGAAGTCTCTGCTGCACGTTCACCAAGTGTTCAATACGGAAAAGACATTCTCCCAGACGAGAAAAGTACAGTCAAACGCGTTTTGGAACTCCAAATGAACCCTTTCAGGGGATCACGGGGACGGCGTGCGGGCGTGTGAGAGGGACTATTTTGTAAGACAGCAGCGTGAGCCATTCCAGATTGATCGCATTGATCTGGCGGACTTGACTTCGATGAACGAGAAGGAGGATGTGTAAAGAACTGAAACGGAACGCGATCCCCGAAAGAAGGAAATCTACGTCAGCATTTTATTTAGCAGGAACTGCCACCCCCTCTTTTCGTTCGTTCTTGCCGTTTCTGTGGAGTTTTGTTTTCATCCTGTGTCCTGTGTCCTTCATCGACGGTCAGTTACGGGTAGATTTTGTGGCCAGTTTGATAATATATTATGCCATAGCCCTGAGGTTGGCTAGTTTCGGATGCCATACCCCTGAGGTTGGCCTGTTTCGTATGGCATACCCCTGAGGTTGGCTAGTTTTGTATGGCATACTCCTGAGGTTAGCCAGTTTTGTATGGCATACTCCTGAGCTTGGCTAGTTTCGTATGGCATACTCCTGAGGTTGGCAAGTTTCGTATGGCATACTCCTGAGGTTGGCTAGTTTCGTATGACATACTCCTGAGCTTGGCTAGTTTCGTATGGCATACCCCTGAGGTTGGCTAGTTTCGTATGATATACCCCTGAACTTGGTTAGTTTCGTATGGCATATTCCTGAGGTTGGCTAGTTTCGTGTGGCATACAGCTGAGGTTGCCCAGTTTTGTATGGCATACCCCTGAGGTTGGCTAGTTTCGTATGGCATACTCCTGAACTTGGTTAGTTTCGTATGGCATATTCCTGAGGTTGGCTAGTTTCGTATGACATACTCCTGAGCTTGGCTAGTTTCGTATGGCATACCCCTGAGGTTGGCTAGTTTCGTATGGCATACCCCTGAGCTTGGCTAGTTTCGTATGGCATACCCCTGAGAACCACGGACACAGCTAGGGTTAGTTAACGTGGCAAAACCTCGACACAGAAGATGTATTCAGGTTTTCGCATCGCGCTATGTCTTAATAACTCACGGCGGTAACTACGACGATATGGACCAACGGTGAAACTCATTTCGTTCGCGTCCCAGCTATTACCTCTACATTTCGGTGTTGGTGATACAGACAAGCAAAGAGAGAGAGACACAGACAGACAGACAGACAGAGAGCGACAGACAAAGAGAGAGATAGAGACAGAGACAGAGAGACCGAGAGACAAGGAGATGGAGAGACACACACAGAGACAGAGAGAAAGAGACAGACAGACAGACAGACAGACAGACAGAGACAGAGAGATTGTGTCCCCCCCTCCCCCACCCACACACACACAAACGCCCGCGTCAGAGAGAGACAGACAGACAGACAGACAGAGAGCGACAAAGAGAGAGACAGAGACAGAGAGACAGGGAGACAGAGAGAGAGACAGAGACAGACAGACAGATTGTGTAACCCCCCTCCCCCACCCCCACACAAACGCCCGCGTCAGGGAGGGAGGGAGAGAGAGAGAGAGAGAGAGAGAGAGAGAGAGAGAGAGAGAGAGAGAGAGAGAGAGAGAGACCTTCGCCTAACCAGTATCGTAACTATACCCCTCGCTTGCCACTCTTCGCGCAAATGAACTCCCAAAGAAATAGTTTCGGAAGGCGATGCAGCAATCAAAATGGAACCGAAGCGGCAAAATGTTCCCTGGCTCGCCTGTCTGTTTCGAAACAAATTGTACCAATATTCCACCACTCCCGCGCGCCACCTAGCGTCAGCATTGACAAGCTCAGTTGACAGCCATGGCGGACAACTCGCAAAATGGCGGCTTCGCTGAAACAACCGCACCCTCTCGCGTGTTTCCCGAGAAAACACGAGCACTCAGATGAGGCTACGTTTTAGATTGTTTACACGGTGTAGAATCCTCTGCCGTCAGACTGAAAATGAAGACACTGTTATGTTCAACCCTCGGTAATCTCGTCAGTGGACCCCCGATACCCGAATCGATAGCAACAATACAACGGCACGTGCTGATAGCGGTTTTGTTTATTTGCTGGTGTGTGTGTGTGTGTGTGTGTGTGTGTGTGTGTGTGTGTGTGTGTGTGTGTGTGTGTGTGATGTGTGTGACGTGTGTGTGTGTGTGAGAGAGAGAGAGAGAGAGAGAGAGAGAGAGAGGTGTGTGTGTGTGGGGTGTGTGGTGTGTGGTGTGTGGGTGTGTGCGGTGGTGGGTGGTGGTGGTGCGTGTGTGTGTGCGTGTGTGTGTGTGTGTGTGTGTGTGTGTGTTTCCTCCCTGTGTTCTTAACCTGATACATCCGTACATTGGCAAACGGAATTGCGTATACTTTAATGTCCTAATTTGGAATAACCCCCTAAGTTTACTGGAGCTGTCCACAATCAGAAGAAGAAGAAGAAGAAGAAAAAAGAGTCGTGCCCAAATAATCAAGTAAATAGTCAACAATCTCTCATGATTAAAGGGAAAATCAGCTTCTAGAAATAGGAGATTTTACCCCACAAAAGATTAACACAAGAAAATCAACAAACAAAACCACAGGAAACAAAAAACAAACAAAAAAACACACAACAAAATCAAATATTAAAAAAATCACGACTTTCTTTAAAAAAATCTGAAACAAGATTGACTGCTAGCAAGATCCAAATAAACAAACGGTCAAAAAGAACACTCTAAAGCAGAACGAGGCCCAAAGCGCCAACAGAACCAACAAACATGGGAGTTATTCAGCGGTCGAAAGACGTTACAAATACACAGCAACAAAGACCTGAGTCGCATACGGTAACTCTCACCTGGCATGCGATCCAAACACGATACCTTTCAAAAAAGGTACGTAAACTTCACCATGGGTACACAAGGTACATACACTCCACCAGAGGTATATGCTTTTTTTGAGGTGGAGTTAATGGATCTTGTATTTACTCGCGTGCCAGGTAAGAGTTACGGTAGGCGACTCTTGTCTTTGTTGTTGTGTTTTTGTTTTTATTTTCGAGCACAAATTAACTCCCTTGTTTGTTGGTTAAAAAGACCACTAATTCTGACGGCACTATGTAATATCTGTGCACATTTTCGAGGTATTCCCCTTTTTCAAAGCGACAAAAGGACCGTTAAACGATGATAAAAACATAAATGTGTGTGTGTGTATATATATATATATTTAACCGGTTACTATTTGAGAAACATCTTTCGTAACTTTAAAGTGTGAAGTCACGAAAAGATAATAATATTATACGACTCAGAGAGTCAAACCATGCAAATGGTTACGAACAAATCCACAGGTCCGGATGTCAGAACTTTACCCGAACAACAAGGAAACGTAGCGACCAAACATTAAGTCATTATAAATTATAAAATAATTTAAAATAAAGTAAAACAAACGCTCCCTAGGACCTACTTGCGTAACCTGAACAAAAGGTCATACATAACAATGTTCTTCACCCCCTGCACTGTGGTTCAGAATTCACAAAGATTCGATGATCGAGTTACCGTGGAAAACGGGCTGAACAGCGCTGTGGGAACGAGAGAACATAATAGGATAGAAGATAGTGAGTATAGCCCAGTTGAACTGCTCAAAGTCGGTTTCAGACTCCCAAACACCTGTGCCTTTTCAAAAAAACAAAGCAGTTTTTTTGGGGTGGTCGATCCCAGGAGCATCGAAGCATTAAAACACTCGCATTTCAACAGAGAAGCTGGGTAAAAGCAGTAGAGGAAGGAAGTGGGGAGAATCCTGGGGGTGGGGGTAAGGGTGGGGGTAAGGGTGGGGGTAGGGGTGGGGGCTGTGGGGTGGGGAAGGGGGTACGTCGGGGACTGAAAACATCGTTTTTTTGATGCCATCGATCATCAATTCCTTTTTGAAAAGGCATGGCAGCGATCCATATTCAGTGCATTTAGCTTTACAAATGCCAGAGAAAAAGGAGGAGAAAAACAATCCGAGAATCTGCAGTCGTTCAGAAACACATTCAGGATATCTATTTTCTTCCATTAAACGTTAACAGGGATGGCAAACGTTCGGTCGACCTTCAAAAAAGAGAAACTGACTGGTTGTGAATGTTCTTTGATGAATCAGATTTTACATTTTTTTTTTACAAAAAGGTCCAGTATAATTTTACGAAAGCGTCATTCTGCCGTAAATAACCACGGTCATGGACAAAAACTAAGGTCAATAAAATTGTTTTACACGCGTTTTCTTTGCGCATATAGCCCATTGAAAATGAGAGAAAATGTCCTTATAATCTCAAAAAAGAAGAAGTAAAAACGCACCAACACATGTGCTCAACCTAATATGGAGAGGGTACTTTCTGTCGGACTCGCCCGTGACCCATAAAGTAGGCCAAGGTCGCCTACAGGTCAATACAAATTACGAACACAAACAATTTGAACAACACTGAAGCACTGCTGTTCGAAAACTGCCAACGTCAAAGTGGATGCCACAGTCGGAAACGCGTAAACGTTTCCTGTACCACGAAGAGTCCATGATCAAAAGAAGTATGCAAAAGTGATTCTCTTTATTTTTATTTAGTTTTAGGGCTTTTTAGATGTTTTTGTTTTTAGTCACGTAGTTTCATTAGGGTGAAAATAAAATGTGCTCGAAAAACAGAGCTACTTGTTGTTCAACAAGGTAACAGTCACAAAAAGGAGGCGAAAATAGAGCTACCTGTGGTTTAACAAGGTAACAATCACAAAAAGGAGGCGAAAATAGAGCTACCTGTGGTTTAACAAGGTAACAGTCACAAAAAGGAGGCGAAAACAGAGCTACCTGTGGTTTAACAAGGTAACAATCACAAAAAGGAGGCGAAAATAGAGCTACCTGTGGTTTAACAAGGTAACAATCACAAAAAGGAGGCGAAAATAGAGCTACCTGTGGTTTAACAAGGTAACAATCACAAAAAGGAGGAAAAAATAGAGCCAGCTACTTGTTGTTTAACAAAGTAACAATCACAAAAAAGGAAGCAAAAACAGAGCTATCTACTTGTTGTTCAACAAGGTAACAGTCACAAAAGAGGCCAAAATAGAGCTAGCTACCTGTTGTTTAACAAGGTAACAGTCACAAAAAGATAGCCACAGTCAGAGATATTGCTATCAGCGGATTAATATCAGTGTTAGAACTACATAATGTTTAACAGGCCAAAGGTATCAATATGAACGGATTTAATAATGGTGTTATACGGAACTACACGATGTTTAACAATTAAGTAACAGTCACAGAAAGGTCACTGCCATTGATATGTACCAACAGATAGATAGATAACCGGCTCTTAACGCCCAGTCAACCATGACGGTTATATCAGGGCGAAACACAGAAATTTTTGTCAGCACACAATAATACATGTTAAAACTAGCATATCGTCAGTTAAAAGATATACAAGAACAAACAAACAAAAAACTAGTATAATTATTGTCAGATAAAAAATAAATAAAAAGCATACTGTCAGTCAACATAGCACAGCATCAGTTCAAAACCATAGCATATCGTCAGTTAAAAAACTAGCACATCGCCATTATAAAAACAGCAACACAAAAAACTAGCACATCGCCATTATAAAAACAGCAACAACTAGCATATCGTCAGTTGAAAAACAACAACAACAAAAAACCAAAGCATACCGACAGTTGAAAACAATGTAAAGGTCAAAGTGTGGGTAATAACCAGAACCTAAACGTCACAAAAACTGATAACTTTCCAAAAATTAACATGAACTGATTAATACTAGTGTTAATAGCTAGGCCAACCCCCTAACCCCACCTCCACCCCCACCCCCTAAAGAGAGAGAGAGAGAGAGAGAGAGAGAGAGAGAGAGAGAGAGAGAGAGAGAGAGAGAGAATGCAAAGTTATTGTCGAAGACGGACTGTCACTCGATCCAACGTTCGTCGACTTCATGAAAGTCAATACACGAGACATTATCGTCAATGAGCGTGCATTTTGTCATCAGCTCGCGGCTTATTGAATATTTTGTGATTGATGCGTGGTAGCGAGATTGATGACATCCTTGTTCTTTGCCTTTCCACTATCGCCTTTTTTTCTGTTTTCTCGCTTGCACATGCGTGCATACTGCACATCGGTTCTCAATCAAAAACACGGGGAAGGGAGGGAAAAAACAAAGGGGAAAAAAAGGAACACTAAAGCTAGGGGACACGCCAGCACCAACAACCGAAATACGGTAATCAGACAATTTTTATCAATTTCTTTTTTTTAAATTTATTACCATTAACTTGTCAGTCTGTTGCTTGGAAAAGGGTTTTGCCCCCAAAAATGTGCACATAATTTTTGTTTTAGTTTTAAAATCAGCCTTCTTTTGAACCTTTTGTGTATTTGGATCCTCATAGTGAACTGCGAGAAGCCAACTTTGTTTCAGATTTGTGTTTTCAAACCAAGAAGAACAAGACTAAATAACGGACTCAAAACAAGAAGAACAAGACTTAAGAAAAAATTCAAACCAAGAAGAACAAGACTAGAGAAAAGATTCAAACCAAGAAGAACAAGACTAGAGAAAAGATTCAAACCAAGAAGAACTAGACTAGAGAAAAGATTCAAACCAAGAAGAACAAGACTAGAGAAAAGATTCAAACCAAGAAGAACAAGACTAAAGAAAGAGTCCAACCAAGAAGGGGAAAAAAAAGAAAAAAAAACTAAAGAAAAAGTTTCAAACCAAGAAGAACAAGACCAAAGAAAAGATTGAAACCCAGAAGAAAAACGCCAAAGAAAGGAAGCCCTAGGTGAATGTCGCGTGATGAGACGAACAGAGGATGGCAATCACTGTCCGAGTCTGGCACCACTACGCACACCCTGGTGCCGTGAGCTGATGCCTTGTCCGCCCAAAAACGCAATAAAGACGGGTCCACTTGGAATGGCATTGATTTCTGGATACATTTCTTCTGTCTCATCATCTACTTCCCCCCCCCCCCCCCACCCGTTTGATATAAAACATACTACGATATTTATTCTTGGATGCATTTTCTTATTGTCTCTCATCACCGGTATCGATTCTTGGATACTTAACCCCCCCCACCCCCACCCCCCACCCCACCCCATGTGTTTCTCTACGCCGTGTGTGTATGTGTGTGTGTGTGTGTGTGTGTGTGTGTGTGTGTGTGTGTGTGTGTGTGTGTGTGTGTGTGGATAGCTATATAAAGTACGTACGCATATTTTTAAATTTTATATATACAACTACGGTGTCGATGATACTTTACAGAGCGCTGAGGATTACCGGACTCGCGGTGGAGAGGGGGGGGGGGGGGGATGACTTTCTATGTGAAGTACGTACGCGTAGTTTTATTTAGTTTTATTTTATTTTATACCACTACGGTATCGATGATACTCTACAAGCACTCACTTAACACACACAGACACACACACAGACACACACAGACACAACACACACACACACACACACACACACACTCATGCACGCACACACACGCACGCACACACACACACACACACACACACACACATACACACACACTCACGCACGCACGCACGCACGCACACATACGCGCGCACACACACACACACACACACACACACACACACACACACACACACACACACACACACACACACACACCATGAATAACATAGGGGGATTGCAAGGTGGTAGTGCGGGGGTGGGGTGGGGAAACCATACACTCATAATCTTCGCGGCTGACTTGGCGTTAATTGCCAAAAACCAATCAATGGGTCAGAAGAACTGAGACGACTGCTGATGTACCAATGTGTAAGTACGAACGCTTTCCTGCCGAGTAACAGAACTGAATGGGTGGTCCATTTCTGGACACTGGGGAATTCGGAAGCCGGCTAATACATTCACCCCCACCCCCAGGACTTAGATGTCAAGCATATGAAGTAGAAGAAAACAATCATGGATTCAGGAACCGGTTCTGAACTGTGAAGAGTTTTGTCACACTGGGGACAGCATGAATTGATTGGCTGGTCCATTTGGAGACACTGGGGGATTCGGAAACTGATCAACACGGGGGATTTGTTCGGCTGGGTAACGCCACCCTGTCGCGGTTGGCTTTCCTCAGAGAAGTCATCAAGTAACTTGGCGTTTTACGCCCAGTCAGCCAGTGCGGTTATATCAGGGCGATCCTCAGAGAAAGCCAGTATGATTTCCTCAGGAGAAAAACCCAGGTACCACAACCAAATTCACAAATTAATTCGCAAACCGAAACAAACAATACAAGGACCCCCATTCCCAGAACATTTAGTCTGTTTCCGCCCATGAAGGTGGATACAGAAAATCCTGGAGTCATCTCCTAACTACAGCTTTCAAACGATGTGCTACGGGAAGACTAATTCAGTCTGTTGTTGATTCGGCAATTCAACCACAGCAAACCAGGGAGACCAGTAATTAATCAACTGCGTTTAACGCCCAGTCACCTCTGTAAGTTGTATCAGTGAAACGGCATGTTCAAGTCTTGTTCAAAGTTACTCAGATTACTAGTGTTTATTTATAGTTGTGATGTAATCACGGAGTCGCTGCCACGAAAATGAGTCTAAATGTCAAAATGCACAAAACAGGATATATTATACTGTACTTCTCCCCTCTTCTCTCTCTCTCTCTGACATTCGCCCTGATATAACCGCAATGGTTACTTACTTACCTACTTTATCTCACAGCGACACACAGGCATGGTAGCGCGCGCGCGCACACACACACACGCGCGCGCGCACACACACACACACACACACACACACACACACACACACACAACACACACACACACACACACACGCAGTAGTACACGCACATACATACACATACATAGTTTTACAAGCGCGCGTGCATAGGCATGACACTGAAAGAGAAAAAAGAAAATAACACACAAAATAGAAGGCGGGTAGGGGGGACGGGGTGGGGGGACGAGGTGGGGGAAGGAGGGGGTGTGGGGGGTGGGGTGGGGGGGGGGGCGGGAAGGAAAGAAAAAAGACCGAAAACATCATTCCAAGGATCAGATATGTCGCGATTGTAGTCAACCCCCTACCCACCATTTTCTGCCAAGTGTCCACAAAAAATAACTGATTATGTTACTTCCTGTCTGGCAGTTTCTCTTTGAAAACAAATCAGTCTGCGTCTCCACAGATAATGATGGAACCAGAAGGCCCCCCATGTCAGTCCCAATTCAACCAGCGGACAGCACCGTGCCGGTGAAACATACCAGAAGTATTCCATGCAAAAAATACACAGTAGAGAGAGAGAGAGAGAAGAGAGAGAGAGAGAGAGAGAGAGAGAGAACTCGAACTCGAAAACTTTATTTTACAAGGATTGTAGGTTTAGTCAAGAACCTGTCTAACAACTAGCCCTTGCTAAGCTACTGATGAGTAGATATCAAATACAGGCATTATTTATATACATATAGGCATGAATGAGAGAGTGAAACGTTATACATGAGAATTTCCACAAAAAAACATAGCGTGTTCACAGCGCCAGATGAACACATGCCAATCATCATTCAGTTACATATTATGAGCATACAACCAGCAAATAAAGCAGCAGAACATCTGATCAGTGCATAATTATGACTAGTATCGGAAAAGAAGAGAGAGAGAGAGAGAGAGAGAGAGAGAGAGAGAGAGAGAGAGAGAGAGAGAGAGAGAGAGAGAGAGAGAGTGCGCGTGCGTGAGTGCCTGCGTGTTTATTTTGTTTGTTTTTTGTTTTGTTTTGTTTTGTGTTTTGTCGTTGTCTTTGCACAGGGATCCATCTGAGGCGTTACACCGGCTGAAAAGTGAGCTACCCACACCAGACTCTCTGTGGATTTTATAACGGGAGAGGTTCTGGTCAAGGGGAACAACCGTTGTGGACAAGTCTGCCTGTTGCTCAAAGGGAGAGAAGCGCCAGGGAAGCCGAATAAATACACTTGCTCGCCACCCAAGCGTTGTGGCGGCCTGCGAAGCCAGCACCCATTCTCTCGCTTCGCTGCTGTCTCTGCGGACGGGATCGGGTTGTCTGAGACTATAAATTGGTCTGCTCTTAGTTTCTAATACTCCCAGCTTGTGGTTTATGGACGCTGTCTTGTCACTTTGCCCCTCACAATTAACGAAACATTAAACTGGCTCTCATCGCTGCCCACCTTAATGCAGGATCATTCTGTGTGGTGACAATGTAGTGTTAGGTATAGTTCCCCCCCCCCCCCCCCCCCCCACCCCCACCCCCCCACCCCGACCTCTTTGCTCCCTCCTTTCAAATCTCCTGGGATCTCGGTCCCCGCCAGTACCTCCTCGGAAACAACTCGGCGTGAAACAAGTGTTGAGAAGGAACAATTCTGATGACACCCTGTCCTCCGGCAACTACCACTCTGTCACCACCAGAGAGACTGTGCCTTAAGAGAGGCAGCGGTGTGAGCCAAATTCAGCGTTTTACTGATCTCTGAGGACAAGGCCTCCACACAAGTCCCCATAAATCCAAACTCACGAAGAGAATGGTAAAGCCGATGTGGACTCGAACCCGGATACTCTTGGTCCTCGGCCAAGCGCTTTTTTGACGATTCCTTTAATACTACCGCTGCTCCCCCCCCCCCCCCCCCCAACCCCCATTCTGCCCAATCAACCAATATGGTTGTATCAGGGCGAGGAGACAGTAATACCAGACAACTAACCAGTCTGATCCCCCAAAACAACGTGGATGATATTACGGCCCCTTATTTTTTGTTCTCAGCGGCAATTTTGCCACTCACTATCGAATCAGCTAGGGAGGAAAGTTTGCTTTTCATTCTTCCGCTGTGGCGCTGAATGGTTATTCCTTTGCGCTGGCGTTTGTCAGACATCTGTAGACAAAGTTACGCAATCGTTAAGCGCGGCCGATGAGGCAAATGTGCTGCTTCATGTTTACTGTATGGCATCTGTATGTCGACCCAACGCAAGGGTGTAGAAGCCGGGGTTGGGTTGGGTGGGATGGAGGGAATCGTTCCAAAATGTCAATCTGAACCAGAGAGAGAGAGAGAGAGAGAGAGAGAGAGAGAGAGAGAGAGAGAGAGAGAGAGACAGACAGACAGACAGACAGACAGACAGACAGACAGACAGACAGACAGAGAGAGACAGAGACAGAGAGACAGAGAGACACAGACCGACAGACCGACCGACAGAGAGAGACAGAGACAGAGATAGACAGAGATAGAGAGACAGACACAGAGACACAGACACACAGAGAGACAGACAGACAGAGGCCGAGAGACAGACAGATAACTCGAACTCTAAAACTTTAATACTCAAGGATAGTAGCATTAGGTCCATCCGGACCCACATAACAGCCAGTAGAATGACAGACAGAGACAGAGACAGATGCAGAGACTGAGACAGATACTGAGAGCGCTCCACCAAGGACAGGCCAAGGGACCACGGCCTCCACCGACAAAAACGCACTGGCATCGCCAAAGATGAGCATAAGCGCGGCGCGGGCCTCTTTGTGGCTAACTGATAGCAAGCGCACCACATGCTATTGATTACAGCTCGCCTCCCTCCCCTGATTGATTTATATCGCTCCGCCGGTTCCCAGCCCAGCTGTCGATGGCAGTTAACGTTGTCGCCGTGCAGCACGTTTTCGGTGCCCAGAAGGATCAGACCGGGTCTCCAGCTAGTCCTATGACCTTGCTCCCTCCCTCCCGCCCCTCTTCTCTCCTCCCGTCACCCAAAGCGCACCCACAGTGCAGGCTGTCAATCCGATTCAAGGACAGGTAGGTAGGTCCTTGGATTGTACGTACCTGGGCTATGATCAGTGCCTACCAGGGCAGGTAGGTAGGTCCTTGGATTGTACGTACCTGGGCTATGATCAGTGCCTATCAGGACAGGCAGGTAGGTCCTTGGACTGTACGTACCTGGGCTATGATCAGTGCCTATCAGGACAGGTAGGTAGGTCCTTGGATTGTACGTACCTGGGCTATGATCAGTGCCTACCAGGACAGGTAGGTAGGTCCTTGGATTGTCCGTACCTGGGCTATGATCAGTACCTACCAGGACAGGTAGGTAGGTCCTTGGATTGCACGTACCTGGGCTATGATCAGTGCCTACCAGGACAGGTAGGTAGGTCCTTGGATTGTACGTACCTGGGCTATAATCAGTTTAATGTTGCCACCCAAAGCACACGTACCGTGCAGTAAGCAAGTAACTTGGTGTTTTACGCCCAGTCAACCATTACGGTGATATCAGGGCGAGGCACCGTGCAGATTGTCAATCCGATTCGAGGAGAGGTAGGTAGGTAGGTAAGCAGGTTTGTGGATTGTACGTACCTGAGCTATGTATGACCAGTTCAATGTTGCATTACGTCCACAGAGATAATAAATTATAAGGACTATTAGGGACGGGGAGCCGAGGACGGCCACCTCCACTTTCACACAGTTCCTGAGCTCTAACCATGACCGGGCAAGTAAGTATGTAAGTAAACATGGTGCTTAACGTCCACAGAAACCACAAGGCTTATTAGGGACGGGGAGAATGGAGGAAAGGGGGTATGGAGGTGGGGGAAGAGAGAGATATATTACCTATCGCTACACTGTCACCACCAGAATGATTCCTGCATTAAGATGGGTAGCGATGAGAGCCATTTTAATGTTTCAGTAGGAAGTGATGGACAAAGTCACAAGACAGTGTCCACAAACCACAACCTTTTTGAAGAGAAAGGAGAGCCGAAGCGGTATCGAACCGAGGTCCTTCCGCTTACCAGCCTAACACCTTACCGCTAGGCCAAACCGGCTCACAACGACCGGGCGAAGAGTAGAGCCTATTTATGATAGCTTACACCGACGTCACAGATAGTCTGCCAACTTACTCTCTAGCCATTGCGTGGACAAATCAAAGCAAGCGAGCGTGAATAGAAACGAGCCAAAAGCCCACAGGTGTTGCTGGGTGCACGACTTGCTGTGATGTTCCTGTCAGCGAGTGCCTGGCCCTTGTGACACGGTCAGCGATTTGCACGTGCACGAACTGCACGAGACTGCGTGGTGCACGACACAAAACCGTATACACGTAAAGTGCTTAAAGTTCTTCAGAGCCAGGGAGACTGTTATTTAGCGAAGGCGCTGCATACAAAAACTCTTCATAGTTCAAGAGCTGTGCGAGAATCGAGGTGGCCGTCCTGGGCTGTCCGTCCTAACGAACCTTCTGGTTTCCGTAGACGTAAAGCTATACTGAACCATGCTTCGGCATTGGTCTCAGCTTGTCCCGAATATGTCAGCTAACATCTGAGAACATTAAGCAACACTACCTACCTATACAAAAACTCGGCTTTACCCGGGGGTGAGGGGAGGTGGAGGCCATGCTCCCCCTGCATATGACGCCAGTGTATCTTCTTCTTTCACGGTGCTTTACGTCCACAGAAACCGTACGGTTTATTAGGGACGGGGGAAGAATGGGACATGGAATGAAAACCCAGGCCGACCTCCCTGTTCACACAGCTCCGGAGCTGTGCCAGCCAGCGTGTCACAGCTTACCTTTCCACGAACAGGACCCGTAACAGATTCCTTTGGTTTAAACAAAATGTATTTCAAAATCAACACACAAAAGGCTCAAGGGAATCAACACAATAGCGCTCGAAAGTCGTCACACAAGCACAACAACAAAGACCTGAGTCGCCTTCGGTAACTCTCATCTGGCATGCGTGTAAAAAATACAAGGTACATCAACTCCACCAGAGGTACATCCTCTGAAAAAATGTATTACAATTATAGCAATACATTAACCCCTTCACTGCCCCAGCCTGTAAAATTTCCGGGCTGAAAAGTTCATATACACGCCTGTACACAGTATACTTTCCGGTCCTATAACAAATCTGATTTGTGCATTTTGATGAAAATCCTTTCACATGCTAATGCGAAAAAGAGAACAAAAAGGCTTAAGGGTTTCAAATTTCGTACATTTATTGGTTGTTTTTTCAAACGACGTCATGGCAGTGAAAGGATTAACAACAGAACAGTTGGGCCGTGCAACAAGCAAGCCTGCTTCCTTTGCGGTTGGGCGAGCGAGGGTAATGAGCAGCTTTGCCAGCTTGAGCACTGCCCAGGTATGCCATGCCCAGGTATGCCATGCCCAGGGCCACCTCGCTGGTGTGGGCGGTGAGAAAGTCACTGGAAGCCGTCACGAGCTTAATTGTCAAAGCCCCAACTGCGCCCAGTTTGGCCTAGCGGTAAGGACCTCGGTTCGATACCGCTTCGGCTCTCCCTTTTCTTCAAAAAGGCTGTGGTTTGTGGACACTGTCTTGAGATTCTGTCCATCACTTCCTACTGAAACATTAAAATGGCTCTCATCGCTGCCCATCTCAATGCAGGAATCATTCTGGTAGTGACAGTGTAGCGATAGGTATGTAATCTCCCCCCCCCCCCACCCCCCCATCTCCATACCCGTCCCTAATAAGCCGTACGGTTTCTGTGGACATTAAGCACCATGTTTAATTTTACTGCGCCCAGCGCCATCACGCAAGGCAATCTGTCGCTAAGTCGCCCAAAGCCTTCCACCCGGCAAGCCGCGAATGATTCGACCCGAGACTGACTCCGTGTCTTCTTTCATGGTGCTTTACGTCCACAGAAACCACAAGGCTTGCTCCGCACTCCCACAAGACCTTAGACACTGCTCAACCCTGTCATCTTTTAAAGCCAAACTGAAAACCTTCCTCTTCTCACAGTATTTCCATCCTAACTAATATCAGTACCCAAGTTTCTGCTACAGTCACTCTGTGTGTGTGTGTGTGTGTGTGTGTGTGTGTGTGTGTGTGTGTGTGTTTGTAGTGCGGTTTGTTTTCTGTATTTTTCTTATTTTTTTGTATAATACTTTATGTAAATTGTTTTGGTAGGACTATGCTCTACATGCGTATAGAATGTCATACTTAGGTTAATATGTATCATGTGAGCGCCCAGGGCGTTGATGAGCGCGTGATAAACGTACATTATTATTAGCAGTAGTAGTATTAGGGACGGGAACCCAAGACGTCGCCCAAAGGGTCCGTGGCTTTCCACCCGGCACTTCAGCAGTCGTGTACATGACCGCTGCAAGACGCGAATAACTGAACCCGAGTCTGACTTAGTGTCTTTTTCTTTCATGGTGCTTTACGTCGACACAAACCATAAGGCTTATTAAGGGCGGGAGCCCAGGACGGCCGCCTCGACTTTCACACAGTTCCGGAGCTCTGTGACTTCGTGTTACAAGGCCCACGTTGTAACGACTACACCACCGCCGTCCCACTGAGGTGGTGGAATAAGTAGAGGCTGTTTGCGGCCAAGCGAGCACGACGTATTCGAGCTGCCGTTAAAAATAAAAAAACACACACACACACACACACACACACACACACACACACACACACACACAAAACAAAACAAAAACGCTTAAAAGCAAACGAAAGACAACAACAAAAACAAAACCTGGAAAGACATGATTTTGTCTATCAACCAAGCTCAGGTTCAAAGTTGCTTTACGTCCACGTACACCATGACCATTAGGGACGGGGAGCCCAGGACGGCCACCTCCACTTTCACACAGCTCCTGAGCTCTGCTGTCTACCAGCCAACACTTTGCCACTGTACGTGGTTGCATGTGGTTCTCCGTGATTGAGTTGCATGCCTGGCTGGAGGTAAGGCCCTTTAACGTCTCGCCCTCTGACGTCCATGATTGACGTGTCGCACGGGCTAACGCCGTCAGGCGTGGACGGCACAATGGCGGCTTTGATGAGTAATTAATTAGCGGACTGGGGTGATTTTGCGCAGAACGGTCAGGTCGAACAGCCAGTTCATTGTTCTTATACTCTAATCCTACCCCTGAGCCGTGTGTGAAGTTCTTTACAGTCCTCGGCATTCTGTCCGGTATACGAAACTGCCTCAGAGAGAGAGAGAGGGGAGGGGAGAGAGAGAGAGAGACGGGGAAAGCAAGCGCCGCACGAGAGAGAGAGAGAGAGAGAGAGAGAGAGAGAGAGAGAGAGAGAGAGAGAGAGAGAGAGAGAGAGGGGAGAAAAAGGAAAAGGGGGAGACGAAGAAAGAGACAGCTAAAATGGTCTGTGAAGAGAGAGAGAGAGAGAGAGAGAGAGAGAGAGAGAGAGAGAGAGAGAGAGAGAGAGAGAGAGAGATTTATTAGACCAGGATAAAAGGGGGGAGACGAAGAAAGAGAGAGACAGCTAAAATGGTCGGCGAACAGAGAGAGAGAGAGAGAGAGAGAGATCAAGGATGGGGAACGAAGAGAAGCTAAAGGGGAGAGGAAGAGAGAGAAGAGAAGAGAGAGAGAGAGAGAGAGAGAGAGAGAGAGAGAGAGAGGTTTTAGCACGGAACTTCCTCGGCCCCTTTAAAGCAATCATCCTGATTAGCCCACAACACTCGTCAGGACTGAAAGACACACCCATGAACACCATCCTCATTGGACATGCACTGTCACAACTGCAATACGCCAATCGTCTGACCCGTCTGACCCTACCTTCAGCCCCAGCAGGCTCGCGAGTGTTTTCTCCATAATTATTGTCCCGAAAACTCCTCGCGTTTCGTCCCTTGTGTTTGCAGTGCCCCAGTTCCCTTGCCGCGGATCCTGCAACGTATATACCGGCTCCTGCCACTACACCAAGGCTTCGACTTCCAGGAGGGGTCAGGCTACATTTCCAGTCCCAGGAGTATTACTACGTGACTTGAAACTGCTGCCGTTTATTGTTGTTGCTGTTGTTTTGCCGACGCTGTGGCTTCGCTGGGGCCCGACCACTGAGATTGAAAGCCGGGCCTGACTGACCGACCTCGCCATCCATTATTCTCGCTTTCAAAGTCATGCAGCCATCGTTCGCTTTTGACCTACTTTGGCGTTGCGTGCAGTTGTGAGCACGTGGAACATGTGCACGTGCAAAAGCGAGGCTGCCGTCAGAATGGCGGGCTTTGTGGCTTCAGGTGTCAACAGGGCGTCAAGAGCCGGTCAGAGGGAGTTGCCCCGCGTTACAAATTCATGAATCTGGTCAGCAAATAGTTTACCGTTTCGGGGGGGGGGGGGGGGGGGGCGGAGGCAGAGGCAGCTGAAGACCTATTGTGGCTGACGGGAAGCAAACAGAGGAGCCAAATAAAATGGGGCCGTTGGAAAAGCTGGTGGCGAAGCTCGCCTGTATCCGGTCCGATAATTCGGAGACACGACACCGTCCGCATACATAGATTTCTCGGAGAGCCAAGGTCGAAAGGCCACGACTGACGATTCCATCCATTCTGATCATCTCCGAACCCCCCCCCCCCCCCCCCCCTTCTCTCTTGACCGGACGCAGATGTCCCCAAAGGGCAAGGGCGATAACTCATGCTGTGAACAGTTCTCTACTCACGGGGGGGGGGGGGGGGGGCAGAAGGGAATCGGCTTAGATGCATCTGACTGTCCACACCACATTGACAGCGCATTCACTGGCCACCACAGCTCGAATGTGACGGGAGTACTCATAATCGTCTAAACTGATTTCGTACTTTCCCTTATCCTGTGGTTGTACCTTCTGTAGGAGACACTCGTCGTCTTTCTTCTTCAACCGATTCCTCCGTTCCCCTTCTGTACAGTAAACCCCACCCTCTCTCAACCGATTCCTTCGTTCTCCTTACTTCCTCTTATTCTGTTCGCCCTGGTATAACAAACTTGGTTGACTGGGGGTTAAAAGCCAATTACAGATCGGTGCTGATTTATTCAACCACCCTCCCCCCACGTGTGTGGTTGTGCTTTCTGAAAATTCCCCCTTCAACCGATTACTTACTTCATCTTATCCAATGGTGTGTACATGCATTCTGTAAAGTCTCTCCCCAACCGATGTCTTACTCCCTCTTATCCTGTGGTGTACATAATTATGCATTTTTTAAACTCTCTCCCCAGACCGACTCCTTACATCCACCTTATTCTGTAGTTTTGTCTTCTGCAGGGTAAACTCCCTCTCCCTCCCTCCCTCTCACTCACTCTCTCTCTCAACCGATTCCTTTGTTCCCCCAAACCTGTGATTGTACATTCAGAACATTCACACACACACACACACACACCACCACACACTCACACACACACACACACACACACTCTCTCTCTCTCACACACACACACACACACACACACACACAACCACACACACACACACACACACACACACACAGACACACACACACACACATCACTCACACACACACACACACACACACACACACACACACACCACACACACCACACACCACACACCCCACACACTCTCTCTCTCTCTCTCTCTCACACACACACACACACACACACACACACACACACACACACAGAGGGAGGGAGGGAGAGAGACAGACAGACAGATAGGCAGAGAGAGAGAGAGAGAGAGAGAGAGAGACAGACAGACAGACAGACAGACAGATAGGCACAGAGAGAGAGACAGACAGACAGACAGACAGACAGACAGACAGACAGACAGACAGACAGACAGAGAAGACTTGATGTCACGTATTCTATACTGGTGGCAAACGTGTGGTTCATAACACGATGAAGAGGACCGATACTCCGCAGCAGAAGACGCACTGAAAATGCTCTGCCCTGACGCCCCTTTAAAACAAATCCCGATCAGGCGTGGTAATGAACGATGGCCAGATGAATTTAGGCTGAGCTTGTAACCAACTATCGACCCGCGAATCCGCTTTGGAAACATTTTAAAATTTAACGGGCTTTCAGTAGCCAGGCAGGCAAATACTTGTGAGTGGGAAGAAGAGAACACACAGACACACACTGACATACACACAGACACATACATACACAGACAGGCACACACACATACACACAGTCACACACACACACAGACACAAACAACAACACACGCACGCACGCACGCACGCACGCACGCACGCACGCACGCACGCAGGGCACACACACCACACACACACACACCACACACACACACACTTTGTCTATATCACCTTACTGTGACAGACATAAAATAAAACACGGGTTTGTTGATTCACAACACACAACACACACACACACACACACACACCGGGAGTGTAACGGGATTTGAGCGGAGGTTGGGTTTGTGTGTGGTGGGGGGGGGAGGGGGGGGGTGGGGGGGGGGGGGGCAAAGATAGAAAACAGAATCTGAAATCGTTTGTCGTGGTACTGTTTTTAGCGGTGAATTTTTAACGCAGTTCTGAAGGCGTGAGAGGATCGAACGTGACGGCTGTCAGAAAGGAGTGAATTTGTGTTGTGTTGGAGCACAGCCAGCGAAGCAGCGTTGACGATGCAGCTTAGAGCAAACACTTTGCATTGGTTTGTTATTAGTTTTGAAACTGTCCCTCCTGGCATACGTCACACAGACACGTACACAGTATGGATCTCAGCGATGGAGCGCCTCGATCCACGCTTTGTCCCTACCAACGTAATTGCCATGTTCACTGCTAATACCATTACTGCCACGACGATGGCTGCTACGAAAACGACTGCTACTGCCTACTGCCGTAGAGGTACAGTATGTAAAAAAATGTCTGTGTCGTTGGAAGTAAACCCCGAGTCATGTGCCTGAAGCAAAGAGAGAGAGAGTGTTAGTAACTGGATTTTAAAGTTCTGGAGAGAGAGAGAGAGAGAGAGAGAGAGAGAGAGAGAGAGAGAGAGAGAGAGAGAGAGAGAGAGAGAGACACACACACACACACACACACACACAGACGGAGACAGACAGAGAGAGAGACAGAGAGAGAGGAGAGAGAAACAGAGACAGACAGACAGGCAGGCAGGCAGGCAGACAGGCAGAGACAGAGAGACAGACAGGCCGAGACAGAAAGATAGAGACAAAGACAGAGACAGACGGACAGTGACAGAGAGACAGACAGAGAGAACGAGACAGACACAGAGAGAGAGAGAAGGGGGGAGGGGGGGTGGGGGTGGAGGGGAAACAGGCCCCGAGTCTGATGATTAAAGTTTTGCTGACTTCCTGCGTATTTCCGCAACAACTCTCTCATCCGAACGGATTCAAGCGGCATAACGACCTCAGCCAACGACGACGACAAGCAGATGTTCCCCACCCTCCCCCTCCGCCTCAGTCGCGGAGGCCGCCAGAGACCACCACCACCACCACCACCACCACCAGCAGGGACGTACGTACGCTGTCTGGGCATGGGATGTGGCTGGTTGCACGGAAATTAATCAACTGTATGCCGTCGTTGATTACCAAATCCTCGGATTAGCGGAATAATCAGAGGGCCACCGAGGAGGCAGTCGATCGAAGCGTTGACCGTCAGTGAAACCTACGCCAGACACAGGCAACTGAATGTATTAATATTATTATTATTATTATTATTATTGTTTGTGTTCGTTACACTCGTTTAACGCACAGTTGTCTCGGGGTGGTGGTGGTGGCGGGGGTGAGGGATGGGCTAGGGGTGGGTGGTGGGTGTAAGTAAGTAACTTGGTGTTTTACGCCCAGTCAGCCATTGCGGTTATATCAGGGCGAGGGTGGGGGGTACTGGCGGGGACCGAGATCCCAGGAGTGGTGTGTGTGTGTGTGTGTGTGTGTGTGTGTGTGTGTGTGTGTTGTGTGTGTGTGTGTGTGTGTGTGTGTGTGTGTGTGTGTGTGTGTGTGTGTGTGTGTGTGTGTGTGTGTGTGTGTGTGTGTGTGTGTGTGTGTGTGTGTGTGGGTGTGTGTGTGTGTGTGTGTAGTGTGTGTGTGTTGTGTGTGTGTGTGTTGTGTGTGTGTGTGTTCAGTGTGTGTGTGTGTTGTAGTGTGTGTGTGTGTGTGTGTGTGTGTGTGTGTGTGTGTGTGTGTGTGTGTGGTGGGCGTGCATGTGTGGTGCTGCGTTCGTGCGTGGTGTGGTGTGTGTTTTTGTGTGTGGTGTGTGGTGTGTGTGTGGTACACGCTGATGTGTCGCGCGTCTGTGCGTCGTGCTGGTCGTGTGGTGGGGTTGTGTGCGTGTGTGCGTGTGTGTGTGGGGGGGGGAGTGCTATACAAACGCTACATTATCACCGCCGAATTCTGATTTCTGCATTACGATGGGCAGCGATGAAAGCCTTATAAATGTTTCATGCTTTGTCGGCGAGCCAAAGTCACAAGACGGTGTCCATATACATACCAGAGCTTTTGAAAAGAACGGACAAAAGCAGATGCAGCGAATCGAACCGACGTAGTCCGCTTACCACCAACCTAACGCCTTACCGCTGGGCCAAACCGGCTCACTGTGATGATGATTATTATCGATCACTTTTACATAGCGCTTAAAAAATTAATCAATCAAACAAACAAACAAACAAAAAACATGCCGGCCCGGGTTATTTCAGTGTTTCCATAATTCATCCAACTCTGACATGAACTACAGGATCTTTAACGTGCGTAGGCTATGCTATCTTTCTGCAAGCGTATACGTGGTGGTGAAGTGATGCTTAATGTCCTCAGATGTCAGTTGACATATTAGGGACAAGTTGTGACCAATGCCGAAGCACGGTTCAATAATTCTTTACGTCCACGGAAACCAGAAGGCTCGTTAGGACGGGCAGCTCAGGATGGCCACCTCGACTCTCACACAGCTCCTGAACTATGAGCGTATACGATGATGATGATGATGAAGTGATGCTTTATGTCCTTAGATGTCAGTTGACAATAGGGACCCAATGTGTGACCAGATGCTCGAACACGGTGCAATAAATCTTTACGTCCTGGAAACCAGAAGGCTCGTTAACGGACAATCCGGGACGTCCACCTGGACTACTCACCCCACGCATTTCCTCCTAACAAATGGGCAGTATTTTTGCACTGGGCCCTTGGTATTTGTCTCAAACCCAAAGGGCCTGGTGTACTACTGGACAGAATTGGCTACTTCCGCGTAACAATCCGGGCAAGCAGTCCATAATTGTCCTGGTGTAGGCTACTGTGACCACGCACTCATCTCGGCTATCTTCCGTCGTAACAAATCCGGGCAAAGCAGTCCATATTGTCCTGGTGTAGGCTACTGTGACCACGCACTCATCTCGGCTATCTTCCGTCGTAACAAATCCGGGCAAAGCAGTCCATAATTGTCCTGGTGTAGGCTACTGTGACCACGCACTCATCTCGGCTATCTTCCGTCGTAACAAATCCGGGCAAAGCAGTCCATAATTGTCCTGGTGTAGGCTACTGTGACCACGCACCATCTCGGCTATCTTCCGTCGTAACAAATCCGGGCAAAGCAGTCCATAATTGTCCTGGTGTAGGCTACTGTATGTGACAGCCGCGGAACTGCGGTCTGGAACCACCCACAGCCCGTTCAGGGCAGGCTACTTACAGCCAGCAAGCGCCTGTGGTCTGACTCTGGGAGCGGGTGCATGTGTTTATTGTAGGCACATGCCGGTACTGGACATCCGTTTGCCATTATTGACAGTCGCTGCTACATCTGGCACAATGCTGTTTTTATGGATTATAACAGAGTAAAAGAGAACCACATGTGACATCCTGGGACACTAATAATCCCATACTGTGTGCAGGTGTGCATCCGCCCCCCCCCCCCCCCCCCCACCCCACCCCAAGCTGTAGTTGGCCCCACTCTGTCCATCTGTTCAGTAACCATCTGATTGATCTGGTCTTCCATGAATAAAGGGGGATGGGGGTGGGGGGGGGGGAGAGGGGGGGGAGGAGGGGGGGGGGGGGTCGTGTCAGTAAATCATTTGTCGATGATTGTTCACGCCTCTGCACACATGGATACAGCCCCCCCAGCGACCAGTCGCGAGGCACGTTGTGTGACCGACGGCCCGAATAATCACAAATCTGTCCGTGTACGGTTGTGAAACTTTCCACGCCGAACCGTGGCCCCGGCAGGATACCGACACACGTCAGCTACGTAACCGTCAGCCAGGGCATTGATCGAATCACCGCAACACCAGTCACACGCCGTAATCCGTCAATAAAGCCCCAGCGTTGTTATCATGACGCATTTGACCTTATTATCAGAACGTATTGGGCGTTATAGTATCGCTTACCATTAAGCTTACTCGGCTGCTGCCTGGAACCGCTGACATAATCCATAATGAGTTCTGCGTTCGGAACAAAGAGCAGAATAACTATATATATATATATATATATATAAATGAGGGTGAAAAACTGTCCCTATCAGCGCTAGTCTTCGCGCCTCATCGACCGAGTATCGGCAAGTCACATTCCCTTAAACAATACACTGTACGGGGTGGTGTGTGTGTGTGTGTGTGTGTGTGTGTGTGTGTGTGTGTGTGTGTGTGTGTGTGCGTGTGTGTGCGTGTGTGTGTGTGTGTGTGCGTTGTAGTGCGTGCGTGTGTGTGTGTGTGTGTGTGTGTGTGTGTGTGTGTGTGTGTGTGTGTGTGTGAGTGCGTGCGTGCGTGCGTGCGTGCATGTGTGTGCGTGTGTGTGCGTGCGTGCGTGCGTGCGTGCGTGCGTGTGTGTGTGCATGCGTGTGTGAGTGAGTGAGTGTGTGTGTATGTGTGCGTGTGTGTGTTGTGTGTGTGTTAGTGTGTGTGTGTGTGTGTGTGTGTGTGTGTGTGTGTGTGTGTGTGTGGTGTGTGTGTGTGTGTGTGTGTGTGTGTGTGTGTGTGTTAGGGGCAGGGTGAGGACTCGGAGGGGTGGAATTATGGCCAGGTAATAATATAATGAGATTATTTTCCTGCTTGTCTGTTGCTGCTTCTCATACGGCACATGTACATTATTTTTCTTTTATATATTACTTTCTTGAATATGTTACCTTGGATTTTTTTCTCACTTAACGTAGAAAATGTCGGAGACTGTTGTAAAGCGCAGCGAGTTTGTGCACAGCAGAGAACAGCGCTATATAAAAGTTATCTAATTATTATTATTTTGGGATTGAACACAAGTCAGACACTCTTGTCCTCACAAGCTTACAAACATTTTTGTTTTGTTTTTGTTCGAAACTGACAATTTCCAAGAGACAGAGCAATAACTAGGCTGGGCTTGTATGTGTGTGTGTGTGTGTGTGGGGGGGCGGGGGGGTAAGTAGAGAACAAAAAAAACAAAAACAAAATCTGAAACAAGAATGACTGCTAGCGTTCCAAAACAAGATCCAAACATATGAAAGGTCATTGTCATGCCAACATTCTGCCAAGCACTGGACAGGAAATCAACATAGCTCAACCAAAAACAGTAAGTGATTTAGATTTTCATCTCATTTTTTTCGTCGTTTATCACCGTTTAACTGCTGTTTAAGTGTCGTTTGGTTGCTTGATAAAGGGGATTGCCCCAAAAAGTTGCAGGTTGTGTTTTTGTCCTAATAAATAGCGTTCTTCTGAACCTTTTATGTGCTTCGATCAAGCAGAGAACTTCCTGAATACGACCACCACTGCTGATTTTGTACAGCGCAGATCCTGCAGCAAGCAGCTCACATTCTACGCGATTTGCAAAGTCCTTTTAAATAAATGCAAGAAGAAAAGTGCACAACTTCTTTTAGCAGCCTAGACAGTTCTATATCTACATGTCAAAGAAAAGGCAACAAAAGGACGCGCGCGCGCGCTCTCACACACATACATACACACACACACACACACACACACACACACACACACACACACACACACACACACACACACACACACACAACACACACACACACACACACACACCTCTCTCTCTCTCTCTCTCTCTCTCTCTCTCTCTCTCTCTCTCTCTCTCTCTCTCTCACACACACACACACACACACACACACACACACACACACACACACACACACACACACACACACACACACACACACACACACACACACACACACACACACACGCACGCAGGCACGCAGGCACACGCGCGCGGCAGGAATTCAACAAATTCAGCAAAAACTCCCAAAGGCGATTTTGCATTTTTCTCTTTCTTTTTTCCTTCTTCTTTCGACAGAACGCCTTTGGAAAGGAAATAAAGGTTTTAGCCAAGACACGAAAGCAGAAATAGTAGCAGCGTTGCCAGGACAGAGTGGGAGTTCTAGGCGGCAAAAAGCAAAAGACAGAGTGGGAGTTCTACGCAAAGGACAGAGTGGGAATTCTAGGCAAAGGACAGGAGTGGAGGCTCTAGGTAAAAGGCAAAAGTCAGTGGGAGTTCTAGGCAAAGGACAGAGTGGGAGTTCTAGGCAGAGGACAGAGTGGGAGTTCTAGGCAAAGGACAGAGTGGAAGTTCTAGGCAGAGGACAGAGTGGGAGTTCTAGGCAAAGGACAGAGTGGGAGTTCTAGGCAAAGGACAGAGTGGGAGTTCTAGGCAAAGGACAGAGTGGAAGTTCTAGGCAAAGGACAGAGTGGAAGTTCTAGGCAAAAGGCAGAAGACAGAGTGGGAGTTCGAGGCAAAGGACAGAGTGTCAGTTCTAGGCAGACGACAGAGTGGGGGTTCTAGGCAAAGGACAGAGTGGGAGTTCTAGGCAAAAGGCAGAGTGGGAGTTCTAGGCAAAAGGCAGAGTGGGAGTTCTAGGCAAAAGGCAGAGTGGGAGTTCTAGGTAAAAGGCAAATGTCACAGGAAAAGGACAGAGTGAGAGTTCAAAAGACACCGTGGAAGTTCTAGGCAAAGGACCAAATGGGAGTTCTAAGCAAAAGACAGAGTGGAAGTTCTAGGCAAAGGACCAAATAGGAGTTCTAAGCAAAGGACAGAGTGGGAAAGCTCTAAGCAAAAGACACAGTGGGAATTGTTGGCAAACGGTGCTGGGTATACAAAACGGACCTTTGACCAAAGCGTGTCTGGTGCCAGTACTTCAGGCGGTGAGACGTTTCTCTCTACTACACCCTAGAGAACGAGCGTGTTGACAGATGCTGAGAGTGGATGAAAGTTACGGTGAGAAAAAGTTAGTTCTTGGATTCCAACGTCCGGTCAACGCATAGGATTACCTCGGGACCAACAAAAACTATTTTAAATCTTTGCTGGTCACTTTTATGTAGCGCTAATCTCTGCTCTCGAGCAGGCTCTGCGCTCGTCTCCTGTGATTCTGAATGAATGACTGTAGCCTTTTATAGCGCGCTTTTTAATATCCACCCAAGTGGTGTGCTGACAGCGCTATTTGGTTGTTACATGGCTGGTGCCACGTGAACCTGCTGCCGTTTCGGCGCACGTTTTGTGTACACTAAACAACCATGCACCAGTTTACTGTGTCACATCACTTCATTCAAAGCCACATAGTAGGGTGCATGTGAGTTTAGCTGTAACCTGCCACCTGCACCTTTGGCAGAATGAACGGGGTATTTTACGTGTAACTGCTGTTACACGGGGGTGGAACGGACGCCGAAATGAGTCAGCACAGAACGCTGACCCCGGGGACGAAAATTCCCCCACCGCTCCTGCGGGGTCTTGAACCCGCGACCTTTCGATCACCAGCCCGGCGCTCTAACCACTTAGCTATCCCTGCGCTCCCAGACCGCAGATTTAGGAACCAAATCAAGGCGAACAAAGGTAATCAAATCACAAACAAAAAACTGGTTCACTGTTTCGGACACAACACAGTCTAATTATACACAATTCGGTTTTGGTTTTTAAACTGGTGAGGTATTTGAGAGACTCCTCGAAGACACAGAATGCGACAGAGCTCTTGCATTCTACCCTGACAGCCTGGTAGACTCTCTGGCCAATCTAGTTCAGAAAACAATGAGGTGACATGATTAAGCATGCACCTCCATGCAACCTTTGCAGTGACGTCAATCCCGCGGACAGAAAGGGCAAACATCGGGACCAGACGAGGCAGCAAAATTAATTAAGGGTGCAGCAATTCCGCCGTAGATTTACTTACTTGCGAAGATAAAAACTGCATGCGTGTGGAAAGTTGAAATCACACCACAGTGTCACTGACCGCGCCTAGAACAGGTTTTTCCGTTCAACTTGTAGTACCTCAGCCTTCAGTGAGCCGCTGAGTTTATGAAGATTGTATGTGTGTGTCTGTGAGTGAGTGTATGTGTGTGTGTGTGTGTGTGTGTGTGTGTGTGTGTGTGTGTGTGTGTGTGTGTGTTGTGTGTGTGTGTGTGTGTGTGTAGTGTGTGTGTGTGTGTGTGTGTGTGTGTGTGTGTGTGTGTGTTGTGAGTGTGTGTGTGGGTGTGTGTGTGTGTGTGTGTTTGTTGTGGTGTGTGTGTGGTGTGTGGGTGTGTGTGTTGTGTGTGTGTGTGTGTGTGTGTGTGTGTGTGTGTTGTGTGTGTGGTGTGTGTTGTGTGGTGTGTGTGTGGGTGTGTGTGTGTGTGTGTGTGTGTGGTGTGTGTGTGTGTGTGTGTGTGTGTGTGTGTGTGTGTGTGTGTGTGTGTGTGTTGTGTGTGTGTGTGTGTGTGTGTGTGTGTGTGTGTGTGTGTGTGTGTGTGTGTGTGTGTGAGTATGTGTGTGTGTGACGTTTTCTTTTACTCACTATAACGAATATAACACAATCACAGAACATGTAAGTACACCTGTTCCAATAATGGATACCAGATACATGCACAAGTGATGGATACACAATATACAAAAAGCTACAGACATATAGACAGCCATTCCGACAGAGAGTGGGAAAAAAGTACCTCACAGACAGATATTTGCCTTCAGTTTATGAAGATTTATTACACACTCCGATGTTCAGTGGATAGTGATGTAGACCTTTCGGACAGGCTATATATACCCACACGTGGATAAAAAGTAGACGAATATCTTGCATAACTCAACAGAAAATTTAAACAACGAGTACCCCCCCCCCTTCTCTCTCTCCCCCTCCCTCCCTCTCCTCTCCTTTTCTGTCCCTCTCTTCTCACTCTCCCCCCCCCCCCCGCTCTCTCTCTCTTCCCCCTTCTCTCTCTCTCTTCTCTCTCTCTTCCCTCTTCTCTCTCTCTCTTTCTCTTGCCCCCTCCCCCCTTTTCTCTACACCCCCCCCCCAGCCCGTCACGCTCCCCTCTCTCAAAACTGACAACGTAACAATTAAGTAGATAGTAACGATATCTGCAATCGGTCCAGCTTAAAAGGAATCAAAAGGCATGCACTCGTCCGTTCCTTCTCCACCACACCCTTAATTGCTACTTTCACAGGTACTCTCCTTTTATTTATTGCCCTCGCTCTCATTCGTTCACCTGGATACGGCCGCGCAATGATCAAAGACACGCAATCGTTCACTCGTTCTTCCCTCGCCATTCTCTCTCTCTCTCTCTCTCTCTCTCTCTCTCTCTCTCTCTCTCTCTCTCTCTCTCTCTCTCTCTCTCCGCCCTGATATAACCACAATGGTTGACTGGTCGTAAAACACAAAGTTACTCTCTGTCTCTGCCCCTCTGTCTGTCTCTGTCTGTCTGTGTGAATGTCAGTTGGTTATTAGTAGTACTGTAGCAACGGCAGTTATGTGAGTCGGCCTTTGTACTAATATCTTCACCGTTGAGAAATAAAGTTCAATCAATGAATCAATCTCTCTCTCTCTCTCTCTCTCTCTCTCTCTCTCTCTCTCTCTCTCTCTCTCTCTCTCTCTCCCTCCCTCCTTCCTCTTTGATTCCTTCTTTACCCGCCCCCTCCCTAACTCTTCCCTTCTCCCAACCCCCCCTTCCCCGCCTTGGTCCCCCGTCTCTGTTTCTCTGCAGTGTCTAGGAACTACGTTTAATTAGATCTGCAGTGACAAGATCAGATTAAGTGTCAGAGGCAACAAAAAACAAAACAAAAAAACAAAGAGGGGGAGAGAGAGAGAGAGAGAGAGAGAGAGAGAGAGAGAGAGAACAGACAGACAGACAGACAGACAGACAGAGACACAGAGAGAGACAGAAGAGAGAGAGAGAGAGAGAGACAGAGACAGAGAAGAGGAATCGTTGGGAACAGCTAACAAGGCCGCTCTGGGTGCTCAACCAGGTTCCAGTCACGTTCTTCAACACTCAGTGGAGGCTATAGCTTCATGTGCTCTATGGCACTCGCGCGACCACCCCCCCCACACACACCACACACACGCACGCACGGCCACACACACAGCACAGCACGACCACACACACACCAACTCACACTACACACCTCGCGCGCTGCGCCACCCCACCCCACCACACACACACACACGCACGCACACACCACACACTACACCACACACACACACACACACACACACTCGCGCCGCTCGCCCCCCCCCCCCACCCCACACACCACACACGCACCACGCACCACGCACACACGCACAGCACACACACACACACCCCACACACACACACACCACACACCACACATCACCACACACACACCACACACACACACACACACACACACACACACACACACACACACACACGCGCCAGCACACCACCATCTCTCTCTCTCTCTCTCTCTCTCTCTCTCTCTCTCTCTCTCTCTCTCTCTCTCTCTCTCTCTTACACACACACACACCGCGCGCGCCACACACACAAGCCCCCACCCCACCCCACCACCCCCCCCCCCACCCCCTCCCCACAGACAGAGCAGTGACATTTGTGCACTTGGACAGCGGCCTGTGTTACACGAACCCCCTAGTATGTCGCTCGACGCTGTCATTAAAAGTTGCCAAACAACTCTGAGTGCTGAGAGCATTTTAGAGCAAAAGGACATAGACGATTGTAAAAGGGAAACACATCGAGACAAGTCAGCTGAGACAGTTGAACAGAGTGACCCTTTCTGTGTTAACCCCTTCACTGCAACGGTGGCATTTGAAAACGACCCATAAAAGGGCGAAACTTGAAGCCCTTAAGCCTTTTTGACTTCCTTTTCGCACTGGCGTGTTAAAAGATTTCCATCAAAACGCATAGCACTGAAAATAAATTGTTATAGGACCGGAAAATATACTGTTTGCAGGCGCATCTGTGCGTCGTTCAGCCCGACAATTTTGCGGGCTGGGGCAGTGAAGGGGTTAATATCCCTTAATCGATTAACCGAAGGAAAAAGAAAACATTCCGAGACAAAAGTCATTTTAGACAGTTGACGGGAGTAAAACCTTTTCATGTTAGTATCACCTGACCGATTAACTGAAGGAAAAACAAAACATTTCGAGACAAATGTACTTAGACAATTGAAGAGAGTGAATATTTGTGTCTATTTTGCTAAACGAAAAACAAAATGAAAACATTTTGAGACAAGTTATTTTAGACAAGATGAAGTGAGTCAACCTCTCTGTGTCCATTTCATCGAACCGTCCCCCCCCCCCCCCTTTAAAACAAAATCTTAAACAAAAAAAGTCTTTCCACATAAGTAATATTAGACTGACCTTACAATTATCATGCTAGCAACATATGTCGCCACCACCACCACCACCACCAACAACAACAACAACAACAACAACAACAACAACAACAACAACAACAACAACAACAACAACAACAACAACAACAACAACAACAACACACACACACACACACACACACACACACACACACACACACACACACACACACACACACACACACACACACACACACACACACATACACACCATCTCAAGACGAATCATATCAATTTTGTTTATACTAGCTCAGAACACAGCAACCGATTAACAGAACAACACCCAGTGTCCCTACATTCCAGTGCATGAACAAGGTGTCCATGTAGCATCTCACCTCTTCTTTGGCCATGGAGTAGTGATTTCTTACACCACCACCACCACCACCACCACCACACACACACACACACACACACACACACACACACACACACACACACACACACCATCTCAAGACGAATCATATCAAAAACTTTTTATACTAGCTCAGAACACAAGTAATTTCACTAAGTTACGTACACCTGTCTACTTTCCCATAACAACGTTAAAAACCGACCATCTACCTATCTATCGATGCACAATAACAGATGTTTTGGAACTTATTTCTATTCCATAGGCACTCACCACGGAAACCTGCTTAAATCGCTTGTGACTGTGACTGTGAGCAGGGCGACCTATTTTATTCAAGCCCCCACACAGGAAACTGCGTTAGCCAAACCTAACACAGTTAGACAGTAGGGAGAGGATTTGGAGAAAAAAACTGAAGCGTTAAAAAAGAGAGAGGACAAAAAATAAATACCTGATGCATAAAACAAAACAAGCAAAACAACAACAAACAAAAACGAAGAGAGAGAGAGAGAGAGAGAGAGAGAGAGAGAGAGAGAGAGAGAGAGAGAGAGAGAGAGAGAGAGAGAGAACTTTAATACTCAAGGACAGTAAGATTAGGTCCATTTGGACCTGTCTATCAGCCAGTCCTTGCAATACCACAAACACATAATTTATGTGGTAGTATATTCGTGCTTATAATTATAAGCACGTATATGCTACAAACACATCATCAGTACAAGTATACTACAAACACACATAAGCACGAGTATACTACAAACACATACAAGCATGAGTACACTGCAAACACATATAAGCACGAACAGGCGATAGAGTACTGCAGATATATACAGAGCTCCTACAGATACGCATACTTGCAGAAGCGTCACAGCTGCATTTCCTGCATGAAAATGCATACATCACTCATTTTAGGCAAACAGCTGAATGAAAGAGCAGAAGGTAATGGTACATTTTTGCACACGCTGACATGGACAAAATAGCAGCACAGTTAGAATTGCTTCTGGAGCGATGGGACTGGGGGGTAGGTGTGTGTGTGTGGGGGGGAGAGAGTTAAACGGAACAGTACAAATAATAGCAGTCTGAATGCGACATATTTGATAACATGCGCCATAACATGCGCTGGGTTATTCAAGGATCCATAATGCAAACAAATCAGTCCAAGTTCGACGAAAAGTTCTTCTCAGAAATATATCTGTGCAGGTTAGGTTTTGAAATAAGGAAGATCAATACAGGATTTTATATTTTGAGGCAAGGCATTCCAGAGCGATGCTCCAGCGAAGGATATGTTAGCTATTTTAAATAAGTCAAGCCTTGGCCTTGGCCCGTCCTGGGGCTACTCAGTGGCGAGGGTCTGGTGACTTATACAGAGTTGTGGCAGGTAGTTTAGGAAACTGCTAATAAGAGTTTTATGAATAAATACTTTTTATTGTCACTAATTTGTTGCGTTAGGTTTAAAACTCCAAATGCACTCATATTTTGCTGTGTAGATAGGAAAGGATTGGGAAGGATTAATTTACCTGTCCTCCGATGCGATTTCTTTTCTTTTTTTAAAGTGTAGCCTACTTCGCCACAGCCAACCAACATTATTACTGACGCATAGTCGATGTGAGGTTTAACGTGACCGTTGTAGAAGATCTTTCTGGCATCGATGCTGATGATAATTATGGTGCAGCTGAGAAAGCTTTCGCACTTTCTCACACTTTGGCCCCCACATCTGGAACAATCTCCCCCAAGACATCAGGCACTCTGCTACTCTCTCTTCCTTCAAAAGCCAACTCAAGACATTTC
>JABMCL010002073.1:967500-982500 GCA_018857735.1 Alviniconcha marisindica
CTAGAACACTACAGCCACAACTCAAAACTAGAACGCAACTGCTCGTTTGAAGGCGGAGAAATCCGATCATAAGTATTGTCTTTATGTTTGATATTACATCAACATACAGACAGAACAACCGTCGTCTGAGCAACTCTGCGCTCCTAGGTTTGTGTGTATGTGGTGTCATTCATACATTCATAGCATTCTTGTCCATTCCCCCAGCATTCTTGTCCCCTACCATTCGTGTCCATTTTCCCCCAGCATTCGTGTCCATTTCCCCCCAGCATTCGTGTCCATTTCCCCCAAGCATTCTTGTCCACCCCCCACCATCACCCCAGCATTCTTGTCCATTCCACCCCCCACCCACCCCTCAGCATTCTTGTCCATTTCCCCCCCAGCATTCTTGTCCATTTCCCCCCAGCATTCTTGTCCATTCCCCACAGCATTCTTGTCCATTCCCCCAGCATTCGTGTCCATTTCCCCCCAGCATTCTTATCCATATTCCCCCAGCATTCGTGTCCATTTCCCCCCAGCATTCGTGTCCATTTCCCCAAGCATTCTTGTCCACCCCCCACCATCACCCCAGCATTCTTGTCCATTCCACCCCCACCCACCCCTCAGCATTCTTGTCCATTTCCCCCCAGCATTCTTGTCCATTTCCCCCCAGCATTCTTGTCCATTCCCCACAGCATTCTTGTCCATTCCCCAGCATTCGTGTCCATTTCCCCCCAGCACATTTGCTTTTCCATTTCCCCCAGCATTCGTGTCCATTTCCCCCAGCATTCTTGTCCACCACCCCCCCAGCTTCTTGTCCATTCCCCCCCCCACCCCCCCCTTCCATCCCCCAGCATTCTTGTCCATCCCCCCCCCCACCCACACTGCCATTCCCCAAGCATTCTTGTCCATTTCCCCCCAGCATGCTTGTCCCCGAGCATTCTTGTCCATTCCACCCCACCCACCCCACCCCAGCATTCTGTCCATTTCCCCCCAGCATGCTTGTCCCCCAGCATTCTTGTCCATTCTACTCACATCAAATGTACAGCAAAACGAACACCTCTGATTGACAGTTTCATCCGCTGAGAAGACTTCGTGTTCAAAAAGGGACGTTTCTGTACTTATTCAGGGAGGTGCTTGGTAGCCCAAGATACGATTTACAAGTATTTCAATTTTTGTTCGGTCGGTTCTGAGTCGAAAGCAAGAACATAAATCATACGAGAACAACCAACATTAAAATGCAACAGAAAATGTAACGATGACCAAAATACTTTCGACACTTAATTGATTGTGGCCAGATGCTGCACTTTTAAAAATCAACTGATTCTTTATTAAAAGCGACACAGAACCTACTTCTGTGACAGCGACCATTACTTCGGGGATTTCCCATTAATGCATTGAAAAGGCAGCACGGTTTTACTAGTAACTTTGCCAATTTCTTTCTGCACAGTCTTTATGCAAACAAGAGAAAAATGGCCACATGTGTGTCGCCTGCCGATCGACTGTCTTTTCCTTCGTGACCCAGTTTCCGCCAGCTCGACAACCTAGACAGCTGATTGGCTAACAGATACAGTTCCCGACATGCCTTTGGAGAAGACGAACTGCAAACTGCGGCGGGTTTCAATCAATGGAGGTCCGGGGTCCGGCGTGGGAAGCTCCTGCAGGGTTTTCCTATTTAGAGTGAACAAACACGGGGTTGCAGGGCCTTGCTTTGTGGCACTACCCCACTGTCCATTAGAACTCGGTAATGTTGGCCCAGTTTTGAGGCTGCTTTTCAATTGCCTGGCCATCACGTTTCTCCGTGCCCCCCAGTCCCCCCCCTCCCCCCACAGAGCCCTCCCCACCCCCACCCCCCCCCACACACACCTCCCCCCCCCCACACACACACACACGCATGCCCTCCTCAACGAAAAGCGATGAAAAAAATGTCAACGAGAGAGAGAAGAAAAAGAAATGGACCCGGAAGGTTTTATCACATGCGAGCTAAAATAATTGTTGCGATGACACTGAAATGCTGTGGCGTGAATTATAGAAGGAATGCATTAGAGCGTTTCAATGTTTTTGTCGGATATTTAATTTATCCTTGAATGGCAGTCGATTTTTTTTTCTCTTCTGGTTCCAGGATAGAACGAGCTTTGAATCACGTTCGTAGATGAATAACTGGAGGATCTGTATGCATGGCCTGCTGTATGGTTTGACAAAAACCGTTTAGCTCGGAGAGATGACATTACGTGCTATCCTCAGAAAACATGTTTTCAATGCCTACCAGTTTTGCCAGTCTTCGCCTTTTAGCGCAATGCGATCTGAGGATCAAAGCACACAATGATCGAAATTAATTGTAGATGATTGTTTTTCTAATGTCAACAGCAAAACTATAAATGATAATGGGTACTTAGAGCGCTTAACCCATACTGTCCCTTTTTGCTTAAATGTTGTGGTTTTTAAACATACATATGCTGACAACATAAGTTCAAGTACACACACACACACACACACACACACACACACACACACACACACACACCACACACACACACACAGAGTGTGGGAGGTGTAGGGGGGATGAAGAGGGGAGGCAATGACAGCCTCTTCAGAAATTCAGTGAACGTGTTGGAAAGGTCAATGGATACGAGGTCGAAACAACGTCGCAATGGTGGATCCAGATTGTGATCCATCTACTGTACGTTGCAGGTTAAAGGAATATTTCTGTACGAATTTGTCTGTTCCATTTTTTCATCTGCCGAATAGTTTTACCAAACATTACCAATTATTATGAGTTCAGAATAGATTGGGGTAAAACCTAATAGACCACACCGTGATTTTACCTTTTTTCTTTTCTTTCTAGAACGCTTTTTTTTTCTCTCTTTTTTTCTTTCTTTTTCTTTCTAGAACGCTAGAACGCTGCAATATGTGATCAAATGTTTACCCCCTAGAGATACAAACAGTCGGTGCCAAACAAGTATTTCAATTCACATGCCTCTCTTCCGTGACCTGTACACAAAACCAAAAGCTTTCTGGTGTTCTGTCGATGATGCCAAGGACATTTCGGTGACCTCAAAAACGAAGCGCCGTTAAAGATCGCACAACGCAGTACTGAGCTCGTGAAACAAGTGTCAGTGACGGTATAAATCGATACCATCGATACCATAAAATCGATATAAAATCAACGGTACGTTCAAATGCAATAAGTTTTACTCCGGACCATGTTCTTTTAACCTGCTTTAAAGCCGATAAGAAGTTTAGATCGGCATCAGAATTAGAATCAGAATCAGAATATTTATTGTCCCAGTACAAGTTTACAAGGACATTTGTCTTACGGTGCACAGTAGGAAATAGAATAAAACAATAGATTAATATTTTAACACGGCAACAAAGGCTAAAAATACACCAAACACACATAACATATTATTATAAACTGTTGTACTTGTGTGACGTCTTTCGAGCGCTAATTAGCTCCCTTGTGTGTTGATTCTGCACGGGCGCTCTGGGCCTCGTTATGTTTCAGATTTGTAACAAGTATTTCTTTTGTGTAAATATTGAGCGGCCAATCAAATAAAGACCACAGGTGGGCATATTTGCACCTACGTTTTCTACGCTTTCAGGCCTACCTGCGTTGGTTGGTTGGTAGCATGGTTAGACCTGTTTAACGCCGAGATGTCCCCGAAGAGGTACCGGCGGGGACCGAGACCCAGGAGGTGGGGGAAGAGGGAGACTGTACCTAACGCTACCTAGCTGTCACCGCCAGAAGGACTCTTGCATTAAGACGGGCAGCGATGTTTCATTAATAAATTATTGTGAGGGGCAAAGTCGTAAAGACAGTGTCCATAAACGACAACTTTTGAAGTGAGAGGAGAGCCGAAGCGGAATCGAACCGAGGTCCATCTGCACACCATGCACCCTAACGCCTTACCGCCAGGCCAAACCAGCTCACGACGCTCTTTTTTGCGTCTAAACGCGTCTCCACTTTAAACGCAAACCAGAGATCTAGTATCAAAGAGACGATCTAAATCTGTTGTATACAGCCTTAGGCTGTGAACGGAGGCTTAATAACACGAAACTGCTGTGAACGGAGGCTTAATGACACGAAATTGCTGTGAACGGAGGCTTAATGACAAGAAACTAAAAACTCTGTAGCTTCCACCGCCGATCAGCCAGCACGACATCAAGTGTGTCCGAGGCTAAAAAAAGGCGGACTTGATATCCCCCCACCAACCTGCCCTCGCCCAGCCCTCGGCCTCCTTGGAGACGTGCCAAACGACAGGACTCTGGTCACCAGGGCAGATAAGATGACTTGGTAACACAGTGATTATGGCCCAGCCGCATTAACCCTCAGCCTGCTGTTCCGGCGCGGGTGGGTAAGGCAAGACGGCATGCTTGCGGCCGTAAAGTGGAATCGTGGGCTTTTAAAACTTTCCGAAACAACACGCATTTTGTGCAGCTGCGTCAGCCAGTTTGGTTGGCCTGGTGGCAGAGGCGTCCGGCTGGTAAGCATGCATGCGTGCGTGCAGTCAGACCCAGCGTTCCATTTGGCTCCGGTTTACCATTCTCCTCCCCTTAGATGTAATCGTTTATGGACACTGTCTACGGACTCTGCAGCCGCTTTCCCCCACCCCTACCTCTCTTCTTCCTCCACCCAACTACCTCTAACCCCCATCTCCCCCACCCCCACCCCCTACCTCTCTTCTTCCCCTACCCAACCACATCTACCCCCCATCTCCGCCACCCCCACCTCTCTTCTTCCCCATCCCAACTACCTCTTGCCCCCCATCTCCCCCACCCACACCTCCCCAAACCGCATCTACCCCCACCTCCCCAAAGCCTACATCTCTTCTTCCCCTACCCACCCACCTCTAACCCCCATCTTCCCAACCTCCACCTCTCTTCTTCTTCTTCTTCTTCTACCCAACCACTTCTACCCCCAGCCCGCACCTCTTCTTCCCCTACCCACCCTCTTCTAACCCCCATCTCCCCAACCCCCACCTCTCTTCTTCTTCTTCTTCTTCTACCCAACCACTTCTACCCCCAGCCCGCACCTCTTCTTCCCCTACCCACCCTCTCTAACCCCATCTCCCCAACCCCACCTCTCTTCTTCTTTTCTTCTACCAACACTTCTACCCCAGCCCCACTCTTCTTCCCTACCCAACCACCTCTAACCTCCTCCCCCCCCCCCCCCCCCCCCCAACCCCTACCTCTCTTCTTCTCCTACCCGACCTATTAATGGAACATTGAAATGTCTCGCACGCCTGCATATCTTACTGCAGAATGTTTCTGGTGGTCACAGTGTAGCACCACTCGACCCCTCCTACCCCCCCCCCCCCCCCCCCCCCCCCCCCCCATTCCCCCGCCACACACACACACTTAGATTTATGTGCCAGTCTTTACCACGAAAGTGGCCCAGCACCTTAAACTGTCTTAACATGCGTCATTTTTTAAGCTCAGGCTACGGTCTTTCACACCAGTGAACAAAGTTGTCTTAGGATGGAGCGACTCTTTAGTTTTGGTGGGCCTACCACCCAAGAACACTGACGTCGAAAGGAGAACCCTTTTGTGTGTGTTTGTTGCTGCTGTGTTTTGCTTTAACAACAACAGCAGCAGCAGCAGAGCAACAGCACACACTCACTCACTTACTCATTCACTCACCCACTCACCCACTCACTCACTCACTCTCTACCCTCTCTCTCTCTCTCTCTCTCTCTCTCTCTCACACACACACACAAGCACACACGCAAGCACACACACACACTCACACAACTCTCTCTCTAACACACACACACACACACACACACACACACACACACACACACACACACACACACACACACACACACACACACACACACAAACAAACAAACAAACAAACACACAAAACCCAAAAATAATTCCCATAATAATTACGAAGCTAACACTGGAAGATCGGAATACAAGGTCGTGTACATGTCTGTCAGAGCTGAGGACGTTCTGGAGTCATCTGAAACGTGCAGCCGCAGGGGCTGTCTGGCATTTTCTGGCTAAAGACACTTGTTCCCAACACGCGACAGGTTCAAAAGAACGCCTTCTTATTACACAACGAAAAGCAGGCGCACAATTTCACATAAAACACTCTTTTCAAGCAACAAAAAAAGACGGGGGGATGGGGGGGGGGGGGGTATATTTTGGTGGGGTTGGTGTTTGCGTATTTTGATCTTCTTTCCAAACACCGGCACTCAACTTTTTTTTAGAAATTGTTTTAAAGATACTTAGACACTTGCAACAAGCGTGTGTGTTTATGTGTGTGCGTGCGTGCGTGCGTGCGTGCGTGCGTGCGTGCGTGCGTGCGTGCGTGCGTGTGTGTGTGTGTTGAACTAGAGTTTATCATATATATTACGTGCAGCCAAGAGAGAAATTTTCTTGCATAATTTTAGCATAATTGTAGCGTGGTTTGTCGTGGCTGATTATATTTCATGTTTAGCTATGTACGGAGTAACTTAATCTTCGAGAAGATGAAGGCGGGCTGAACCAAAACAAAAACAAAACAAAAAGTGGGGGTGGGGGGGAGATCCACACAAAAAAAGAGAAAAGAAATGACTTAAAACAAAAACAACAAGGAAACAAGACAGGGCTTGCAGTTTCAGAGGCTGGAATGAGGGAAGGAACGGATGAAGAACTGAAGAATCCCCGGGGGACATTTGAAGACGGAAGAAATGTGGGACAATATTGCATCGTTTCCCAGCAAAACAAATCAGGCGGCGGGGGCTGCAACTCCCATAACGACATCTTCAGGTTTATGCATATTCATCTCAATGGGCACACAGAGATTGCCGCTCACCTTGGCGTGACAAATCTGACGCAACAGAGAAAATATATCAATTATTATACACGCCGCAAGCCCCATTGTGCAATCGCTTGCGTGCGTCTGATTTCATCCAATCAGCACCTATTGTAGAACTCTATGCGGAGCGGCGTCTCGTCTTCCTCTTTGGTTATGGTAATCCACGGTGCGGGGCCCCGGCAGGAAGAATGGAAGTTATTCTGTATTATACAGTACATGCAATACACCTCGCGCTCTTTCGGACATCATTCGATCTAAGTCAAGGATTCGGACAAGAATGCTGGGTAAATCAATCGGACAAGAATACTGGATGGAAAAGAAAAAAAGAAAAAAAGAAAAAAGATGGCCAAGAATGCTGGATGAAAAGAAAGAAAAAAAGAAAAAGAAAAAAAAAGGACCAAAACGTTGGCTGTGAAAAAAGGACAAGAATGTTGAGTTAAAAAGAAACACACACACACACACACACACACACACACACACACACACACACACACACACACACACACACACACACACACACACACACACACACACACACACACACACACACACCCCAAAACAAAACAAAAACAAAAACAACACGGACACGAATGCTGGGGGGTTGGTGGCGGACAAGAATGCTAAGGGGAATGGACAAGAATGCTGGGGGGAAATAGACACGAATGCTGGGGGAATGGACAAGAATGCTGGGGGAAAATAGACACGAATGCTGGGGGGAATGGACAAGAATGCTGGGGAAAATGCTGGAGGGAATGGACAAGAATGCTGGGGGAAATGGACAAGATTGCTGGGGGGGTGGGGGGGGGGGGGATGGACAAGAGTGCTGGGGGAAATGGACAAGAATGTTAGGTGAAACATTGCTGGTTGCTGGTGGAAACAAGATAGCTGGTGGGAAAATGGACAAGACTGAGTGCAGGGTGGTGGGGGGGGGGGGGGGGGAAGAAGAGACAAACCAGCCATCCAACAAACACAGTTTATTGGTCCGTGTCGTTGATACAGTCTGCAGCCGTATACGTATATATGGACTAACCCCTTCCGGACTCGCTCCTGAAATCATCAGTCTAGCGGGTTGCCCGCCTCCCCCCCCACCGCCCCTCCCCCCCAACCCCCCATCACCACACACCGCCTGCTCCAGACGACGCTCGTTAACTTCTGATCCATCTCCCCTGCACATGCGCTCAGTATGTTAAAGCTTATTTGAGCACGTATGTAAATAAGTCTCTTCGACTGAGAATCGATACTCCATGTTCTGGGTTAATGTGTCTGGGGATGAAACTCAACTTTTGTGTCGTGAAAACGAAAATGAAGCGTCCTGAGACGCAGAATCCCTAGAGAGTTCTTCACGTGTCGAAATGAAATTGAAATAACAAAAAACAAAATAAAACAAAAAAACACATAACAAAAAAGGACAATGAAGAATTGAGACGGGCCTGTTCCAGACGATGGCAACCTGCACGCATACAGTTTCAGTCACACGGATTTTTATTTTTTTAAATTTCTTTTTGTGTCGAATTGACAGACTCGACAATACAAATGTATTTGTCAACTGAAAATAACGGTCTTTAGTTGGTTCTTGGATCTTGACACCCCGCCAACGGCATTGGGACGCCTCAGGACGATCCAAAAACTGTAGTAAAATTACTCAGGACACGCCTCAGGACGATCCAAAAACTGTAGTCAGATTACTCAGGACACGCCTCAAGACCATCCAAAAACTGTAGTCAGATTACTCAGGACGATCCAAAAACTGTAGTCAGATTACTCAGGACGATCCAAAAACTGTAGTCAGATTACTCAGGACACGCCTCAGGACGATCTATAAACTGTAGTCAGATTACTCAGGACACGCCTCAGGACGATCCAAAAACTGTAGTCAGATTACTCAGGACGATCCAAAAACTGTAGTCAGATTACTCAGGACACGCCTCAGGACGATCTATAAACTGTAGTCAGATTACTCAGGACACGCCTCAGGACGATCCAAAAACTGTAGTCAGATTACTCAGGACGATCCAAAAACTGTAGTCAGATTACTCAGGACACGCCTCAGGACGATCCAAAAACTAGTCAGATTACTCAGGACACGCCTCAGGACAATCCAAAAACTGTAGTCAGATTACTCAGGACACGCCTCAGGACGATCCAAAAACTGTAGTCAGATTACTCAGGACACGCCTCAGGACGATCCAAAAATTGTAGTCAGATTATTCAGGACACGCCTCAGGATGATCTATAAACTGTAGTCAGATTACTCAGGACACGCCTCAGGACGATCTATAAACTGTAGTCAGATTACTCAGGACACGCCTCAGGACGACTTAACAACTGAAGTCAGATTACTCAGGACACGCCTCAGGACGATCAATAAAATAAAAAAAGTCAGATTACTTTCCAGATATCCCCTTGAATAAATGTCGAATCTCTTTTCCTTCTAACAACAGCTAACAACAGGAGTAAGATAGATGCCGTTGTGTTTGCTAAAAGTGAACAGCCGTAGCATAATTATGTTAGCATATGTATATATGTGTGTATGTGTGTGTGTGTGTGTGGGGGTGGGGGGTGGGGGTGGGGGTGGGGGTGCGGTGTGCTGTGTGTGTGTGTGTGTGTGTGTGTGTGTGTGTGTGTGTGTGTGTGAAAATAAAAAGGAATTAAGAAAACAAAATGAGTTAAAATGTTCCCAATATTTCGGCCTCTGCCTTCTTCTGGGGGAATTTTAATCGCAATATATCCTGACACCTGCTGGCCACAGACCACAGTAAACAGTTGAGCCCCAAAACATTATGTGATCCATATAAATGATATGTCTTATAGCCCTCCCTCACAAAAACAAACAAAAAAGAACTCTCTCTCTCTCTCTCTCTCTCTCTCTCTCTCTCTCTCTCTCTCTCTCTCTCTCTCTCTCTCACACACACACACACACACACACACACACTACTCACTCACTCACTCACACACTCACACACACACACACAACAACAACAACAACAACAACAACAACACAACGACGACGACGACGACGTTAGAAAAGAATCCACGGAAAAAACACCCAAACATGACGTTAAAAAAAGAGCCATTCATTTCTTTATAAGCTGTCACATTGTAAAAAAAAAAAAAAAAAAAAAAGAAGAAGAAAAAGGAATCCCTTTGTCTTGATAGATGAGTTAGGTTCAAAGCACAAGTCGGCCTACTCGTGCAACTAGTCAGCACGGATGCCCCGAAATAGTTCACTTCCTGATTCCATTCCAGTTCTAACGACAGCATTGTGTGTGCATCTCTTCAGCCCGAAAGAAAAAAAGGAAAATGGAGAGAGAGAGAGAGAGAGGGGGGAGGGGGGGAGAGTGAAGATGAAGAAAAGTGACGCAAAATCAAGGCCTAGCGTTCGCATTGTTAAAAAAAAAAATCCACAACAAACGACACTTTTCGTCTCCTTTTAGCTTTGGTTTTATAAGCTGACCTCCAGACTATTTTCTGTTCTCTGACCAGCCATTATGCTGTACTGTGCAGTCGTGTCCGGTTTCTTTTTCGTGACGGCTCTTCTCCCGGATACGACTTACGCGGTTGATCAAGCGGTAGAAACCATGATATTTGTCCTTCGTGGTTCGCTTCGTGATGCAGGTTTCTTCTTCAACACCCACACCGGGCTCGGCTTGCTGCATGCATTAAATGCTGTCCCTTTTTCCCCCTCTCCCCAAATGGCTGAAACCGTTGCATAATTTTGCTGTTCCCTTTTCTCTGACGTACGTCTTCTGCCACCCGTGTGGTTGACAGGACGTTAAAATCGAATTACTAACTAACTCTGTCACGCGTCCCGACCTAAAGCTTATACCAATCCCGCGAGCAAGCGAGAGCGAGAGGGAGGGAGGGAGGGAGGGAGGGAGAGGAGAGGAGAGAGAGAGAGAGAGAGAGAGAGAGAGAGAGAGAGAGAGAGACAGACAGACAGACAGACAGACAGACAGACAGACAGACAGAGACAGAGAGACAGAGAAAGACAGACAGACCGAGACCGAGAGGCAGAGACAGAGACAGAGACAGAGACAGAGAACTCATAACTTCACTACACAAGGATTAAAAATGTAGGCAAAGAGTGAGAGGGAGGGAGGGAGGAGGAGGGAGGGAGGGAGAGAGAGAGAGAGAGAGAGAGAGAGAGAGAGAGAGAGAGAGAGAGAGAGAGAGAGAGAGAGAGAATACAGAGAGAGAGAGAGAGACAGACAGAGAGAGCGCCCATCCTGGTGGCCTTTGGTAGTCCTTGATTAGCTTTGTTAGCAAGGACGTGAACGCCACACGCACACAGGGAGTTGAAGGCTATCCCCAAAGCCGTGCTCTCGTCCACACAAATGTCAGCGTTTTGCCCTTACAATGCAGTGAAAGGTCTGTACGACTAATTTGTGATCACCCACCCAAAACAAATCCGCCATCAAATCCTTGGTTTCAGCTGGTTTCAGCTGGCCAGATTGCTGCTGTGCACCAATGATCTTGTGTTCCGGCCGTTCCCTTGTATAACCGTACTGGTTGACGGGGCGTAAAAACACCAAGTTTACTTTCCCTGATCTTGTCTCCTTTTCTGAGTGCCGTTAGGCTTATGACGTAAACTTAGTATCGCGCAGCGGACACAAAACATGAGCTATATAAAAATAGACGTCATCATCATCATCACCATCATCATCATCATCATCATCATCATCATCAACGTCGACATCATCGTTGTCATCATCATCATTACCATCCTCATCTTCCGCCTCTAAATCATCATCATCACCGTCGACAACATCGTTGTCATGATCATCATCATTACTACCATCTTCCTCCTGCGCCTTTTAGTCATCGCCATCGTCATCGTGATCATCATCATCATCATCATCATCATCATCTTCCTCCTCCGCCTTTTAGTCGTCATCATCATCGTCGTGATTATCATTATCACTACCATCTTCCTCCACCGTCTCTTAATCATCATCGTTGTCGTCATGGTCAAAATCATCACTACCAGCCTCCTTCTCCCCCTCCTTAGTTCTCATCAACGTCTTCCTCTTCCTCGTCAAAAACACGAACTGAATACTCCTTTAGTCCTTTCTCTTTCCCCTGATGAGCTATCTCCACGAAAGGTCCGTCAGCCGCTTTCCGCTCTCCTGCTCTGAATGCCTTATGAATCCACACACACACACACACACCACACACACACACACACACACACACACACACACACACACACACACACACACAGGTGCGTGCGTGCGCACACGCGCGCGCGAATGTGGGTGGGTGTGAGTGTGGGTGTGAGTGTGTCTCAACACACTCCCATGAACCGTGCCAAACACTTTTACTGTTACTGTTGTTTTTTTATTGTCCAAACTGCAAACGGTTATTGCAAATAACATCACCAACGGCTTTGGAAGACACCGAGCATATCACATCACCAACGGTTTTGGCGGACCGGTAACCGAGCATATCACGTCACGAACGGCTTTGGCAGACCGATGACAGAGCAGATCACACCACGAACGGCATTGGCGGACACCGAGCAGATCACATCACCAACGGCTTTGGCGGACACCGAGCAGATCACATCACCAACGGCTTTGGCGGACACCGGGCAGATCACATCACCAACGGCTTTGGCGGACCGTTGACCGAGCACATATATCACATCACCATTTGGCGGACCGGTAACTGATCACATCACATCACGAGCGGCTTTGGCAGACCGATGACAGAGCAGATCACATCACGAACGGCATTGGCAGACATCTAGCACATCACATCACGGACGGCTTTGGCAGACCGGAACCACTTGGCCACAGGAAAAGGAGTAACCTCTCACTTCTCTCGCTCTCAATTAATGGGCCCTTTGATGCGTGCTGCTCTCTGGAACGGCTTCCTGGACACACGCTTATCAACGTCCACTGGCTGTTTGTCCATTACTTGCCATTGCTTCGTGGGTCAGTAATTGGCGAAGAAGCGTCGGGTTGATTGTGATTGGAATTATATACAGATGGGCACGCAACCCTTTCAGGCATAATTATGTGATGGGTAGCGAAGAGCGGGTGTTGGGAGGGGGAGGGGGAGGGGGGCGGGGGCGGCAAGGGAAGAGGCTGATAATCTCAGAGGGAATCTGGGCTTAGTTGCATAGACCTGGGCCTTTGCTCGGTCTGGTAAGGTCAGCGAGTTGGCCCAAAGTCGAATCTTGAGAAGGATCAGGAGACACCAGGTTTCTTGATGACTCGTGATTTGTCTGGCTTCTTGCTGAACTGCAGACTCTCTCTCTCTCTCTCTCTCTCTCTCTCTCTCTCTCTCTCTCTCTCTCTCTCTCTCTCTCTCTCACTGCCTCTCTGCCTCTGTCTCTCTCTGACTCTTATTTCGGTGTCCGTTCCACCCCTGTGTTACCGCAGTAGTACGTAAAAGATCCCGGTCATTCTGCCAAAAATGCAGATGGCAGGTTACAGTTAAACACGCATACACCTTACGTTTGTGGCTTTGCATGAAGTGACATGGTGCATGGTTGTATGGTGTACACAGAACTTGCGCCGAGACGGCAGAGTTTCATGTGGCACCAGCCATGCCAGCGCTGTAAGTACACCACTTCGGTGGATATTCAAAAAACGCGCTATAAAAAGCTATATAGTCACTCTTGTAGCATCACATGCGAGCGCAGTGAGTCTGCTCGAGAGCGGAGAATAGCGCTATATAAGCAATCATCAGTCAATCAATCAATCAATCTCTCTCCTCCCCCCCCCCCCCCCCCCCCCCCCCCCCGCCTTGTCTGGAAAGTACTATTCACTCCCATACATCGGAACAGGATGCGGGTATAGCCATTAAGTTGACTTCTGTTAACCGTTTAACGGTTACATTAAGCAGTGGACGGTAACACTACTTCAAAGAGACCCTCTCTCTCTCTCTCTCTCTCTCTCTCTCTCTCTCTCTCTCTCTCTTTGATTTTTGTTGTTGTTGTTTTTTAAATATAAATATACATATACACCCGTTGCTGCAAAATGAATTTAATAAATTATGCTTGTGAGCAGTTACTGTAATCTTAGCTTGTTTAAAGTTCATGCAATGATTTTGATTGTGCATATTTTCATGAATGTAAATAAACTTCGCTTAAACCAAAGAGACACACACCTGTCCAGTAATTCCAACTGCAGACAGTGGTCCTAACGACAAAGTGGCACACAAAGTGCTTGGATTTGGTTTAAACAAAAGTTTATTCGAGACGAAATAAACATACAAAAAATCATTATGTGCTCATCAACAAACTATAGCTTATAGGCGATGAGCTCATGCAGTTGGAAAAACACACAATGTATGGCGGACAAAGTGCTTGGATTTAAAGTAACCGTCAGTGCAGTGGACATGAACCTTCATACCATACAGAAGATGTACCGCTGGTGGAGTTTATGTACCTTGTATTTACACGCATGCCTGGTGAGATGTTACCGTAGGCGACCCAGGTCTTTGCTGTACTTGTGGTACGTATTTCGAGCGATAATTAACTCCCTTGTGTGCTGTTCTTGCATACAACTGCCAGCTGTCAGTACAACTGCACTAGGAGTGTTTTGTGGCGCCAAGTACACACATCACACATCTCAGCCGATCATAAAACATCATTAAATTACAACAGCAAGCATCAAACGTCCAGGTAAAAGGTCATTTATAAATAAATATGTGAGAAATCCAACTGACATTGAGCTGGACATATCACATAAAAATTACTTCTTCTCGAAGTCCACCTCTTAAAAATGACTGTCCTAATAAAAGCAATTATAAAAATTATCTATAACAAATTAATTAATCCTACAGGCTTATTCCGCTCACCCTGTTTTACCCCCATCACGAACCTAAAAGCCCTGACCAGAATCTCTGTACTGGTCGCCGAAAGTTCACAATTTCCATCGCTTGGCCACACCGACCACGGGTCAAATAGTGCAGACAGACAAACTTACTATTTACCGTCCGGTCAGTTGCCAAGGTCGTACCTGGGCAAACCAAACTTCAGTTTATCGTGTATCAAGCAAAGCCTGATTCAGGGACCACAGAGCTCAGGAGCTGTGTAAAAGTGGAGGTGGCCGTCCTGGGCTCCCGTCCCTAATAAGCCTACGGTTTCTGTGGACGTAAAGCAACACTTCAACCAATCTAGCACACAGAGTCCAGGAGCTGTGTTAAAGTCGAGGTGGACGTCCTGGGCTCCCGTCCCTAATAAGCCTGCGGTTTCTGTGGATGTA
>JABMCL010002073.1:990000-995000 GCA_018857735.1 Alviniconcha marisindica
GAACTGTTCGTCTACCAGTCTCACGTCAAACTGCCAGCTAAAGTCTAATTAGTAAAATATCACTACACTCAGGTTATGTATAATTATGGCTAGGTGTAGTTGTACTGTGCTTGAAATATCACGACGTGACAAGAAAGCTGTGGCACGTAAGATTTTGGGTGGAGGTTTTTTTATTCGCTATATATGTTTCATTCATTCATTCATTCAAACCCTAAGGAATCGTGACAACAAGCTGTGGGTTCCAAGAATACTGACAGCGTCAGAATAAATCATAACGAATGACAGTCAATTGCACAGTTAAATTACTGCACAGTTTCTAAACACACACACACACACACACACACACACACACACACACACACACACCACACACACAAAACACACACACAAAACACACACACACACAACAACACACACACACACACACACACACAACATCAACACATATCACATCCACCGGCGCACACACACACATACAATAATAATAATAATGGACATTTCATGGCGCATGTCCTAGCAAGTCACAATCGCTACAAAAAGCTCAAAAAATGTATAAACACATACAATACTACCCTAATGCTACCCTTATAACACATCATCAAATCAATCCCTCCTCCCCCCCCCCCCTTCATGTGCTCTCTCTTTACACACACAACACAAACTACAAATTCCCTCACACACACACACACACACACACACACACACACACACACACACACACACACACACACACACACACACACACACGACACAGTTTCTCAGCAAACCATCTCACACTGACTTAGTACGTGTCGGAGCAAGGGGAACGAAAGCCAGCCGCCAAACGCCACGCTGCCCAAAGGATGGCTACAGCCGGGAATGCGCAACATGATCTTGGGTCCAGTGATGATAGCCAGACACCCGACTCGCAAAGTACGGCAAAATTGCGATGTGCACGCGCGCTTTACAGTCGGTGACGGCTTTCCGGGCCGATATTGCCAACGATTTTCTCCGTCTTCCGGGCAGAAGGCGTCATCTGACCGGCCTCTCATGTACACAGTCTGTCTCCACAGGACAAGTGGCTCTCGGCATGCAGTCCAAAAGACAAGTAGTCACTGATTCGCAAGCCTGTCCAGTTCACTGTTATAACGTTTAAATCCAACACATTCGCACTTACCGGGTCAAAACGCCGCCAGTCACCAAAGGCTGGCTCACAGTTCTACGCACACACACAAAAAAAGCCAACAGCAAGCACAAGCAACCAAGCCAGAACAGTCAACAAACTAGCACATCCCAATGTTTAGGGCAAAGAAGAAATTGCTGGCAGAGGGCGAAACATACATGGCTATGTTCTGACCTACTCGTTATTTCTTCTTCCTTTGTCATTATTATTATTAAAAGTCGTTTCACATAAGTGATATTAGACCGATCTTGCAATTATCAGTATAGCAGCATGATCTACTCCTGACGTCAAAGGGAGTGCACTTGTCAGCTCTGGGTTCTCAAAAGACTGAGGGAACCTTAATTTCTGCGTCCGCAGCACCCTCCTAATGGGTTGAGTTGAAGAACACTATGGGGCTACAGAAGCAGTAGCTGCGGTCGTCAAAGTAGCAGTACTAATGGTAGCAGCCTGGCAGTACCAGAAACTAAAAGTATTAGTAGCAGCAGTAGAACGCTAGCCTACAGTGATACGTGTGGCAGCGGCAGCAGTATGATCATCAGGTTCAGAACACCCACACCATTAGCTAATGAATACCTATCACACTAACCAGTGACCACACGTATTGTCTTAAATTTTATCCCCCGGAAAAACAACAACTTCCCCATAACCCTACTCCAAATGAAGCTTGGTTACCTGTAATGACAACTTTTTGACATGAACATCTTCCGTCCAAAACGGGAACAAGTGCTCTCGGCTATCCGAACTCGGTAGTGAACCAGAGCTGGGCGAATGTCGAGGTGGCCGTCCTGGGCTCCCCGTCCCTAATAGTCCGCACGGTCTATGTGGACGTAAAGCAACAATGAAGAAGAAGACCACCAGAATGAATAAGAGCTCAGGAGCTTGTGTGAAAGTCGAGGTGATCGTCCTGGGCTCCCCGTCCCTAATAGTCCTTGTGGTCTCTGCGGTCGTAAAGCAACATTGAACTTGAACTTGGTCGTAAATTTCGTTCGGCTGTAAGAGCTTCCGTGCAGTGTTTTGCGCCACAAATTGTTTTATCTTGAACAGAATTACCGCCAAGCCGTTCACCAGCGCACCAGTGTAACTCAATGGCCTCTATGCTAATACAATTACACACAGCGGACGTACCGTCAGGAGGCCTTTAACTGAACTCCACCAGAGGGCACGTCCGCTTCTGATTCCTTTCTTTTTGTTAGTGGAAAACAATTACGACACATGTCTTTGTGGTGTGAGAACTCCCGCTGTGCCGCTCTGGAACAAGATGGAGTCTCTTTTGAAACGACGGGGAACGAAATGTATTTTTTTTTTCTCCCCTTTCAGCCTTTTAATATTCGCCAAAACGCGAAGAAATTAGAGATGTAATGGCACGATAATTCCAAACACATCATCGATGCTTCCTAGCCTGTAACACAGTTGTGAAAAGAAAACACCACCAACAACAAACAAACAAACAAGAACAAGAACAAGAACAACAACAACAACAACAAAAACACGGACATAAAAAAAAGAGAAAAAAAAGTAAAGGTAAATAGGCTACAGCAACAGATGCTGTAACCAATCGTTACATGACACAGTAACCAGTCACTACATGGCACAGTAACCAATCGCTACATGACACAGTAAGCAATCGCTACACGACACAAACTGATCAAGAACTCGTGCGGCTTAAGTTAGCCCTACCCAAGCCACTGCCTCTGTGGGGGCACAGCGTACGCAGAAATGAATTAAACGCCCTCTACTGGTCGTCCTGAGGTGACAACGTGCGGCTGATAGGACGTTAAAATCTCATTACTAACTAACTAACTCAGCCTCTGCCGGTATCCCAGAGCTGTCGAGCCCCCCCCCCCCCTCCCCCAACACCCCTGAAATGTAAGTAACTTATTTACCTGATTTATTTGTGTAGGTGGGATCTGAAGAACTTCCCCCTGCCCCCCTTTCACACACACACACACACACACACACACACACCACACACACACACACACACACACACACACAACGCGCACACACACACACATACTCACACACACTCACACACACCACACACACACACACACACACACACACACACACACACACACACACACACACACACACCGACGTTGGCCCTTCACCGGCGCCGTATACCAATCAAATGTCACAAATTTCCGGACAAAATACGTCCAGACATTCGATTGAAAACTGAAAGAAAAATGTCGTCTACCGACCTGGCGGGTCATCTGCATAAAGCGATGCAGTGACGCGACTAGCCAATCAGCAAGCTACCATTTTGCCTGTGGGGTGTAAAACTACCGATCCAGATCTCCGCTACGTTTGTCAATACGCGGTCTCCGTGCGTACAGAATGATTGGCTAAGACACAGAGAACCACGTGAGTTATATATTATATATATATATATATATATATATATATATATATATATATATATATATATATATATAACTAAGATTAGTAAAGACGGGCGAGAAGCATTGACAAGTATTCGGGAGCGCAGTACTAATCAGCCAAATCAGCTCCACAAAAAGCTATCGGTGGAACGGTGTAGGTTTTGATTATACGAAACGGTTGACAAAATGTCGTTTTAGGAACCGCAGAAGAGCCAAAAGCCTGAAGAGCTAGTTAATCGAAAGCGCGGGCTCAGAGAAACTACAATACCCCATAATTTTTCTCTCGTGTTGCCATTGTCCTCCATTCAACCTCTTCGCCGACATTGCTGCAGCTATTTACTCCAAATGAGGTTTCAGCGTGGCCAACCCGTCAGACTCGAGATTGGTTTGAAAGGATGGCGTCATTTCCGGTTTTCAAGCCATACCGGAAGTGACTGGCGATTGGCTGCTATTGAAACTCACCCAAGCTGTAAATGATCCACCTTCATTCCTTCCCTTCTTCGTCCCAGCAAAGAAAAGCGCGATCGGTGAATGAACATGTCGAAAGGCGGGCTTTTCCTTTTGCAAACAAACTCATAACCTTGTTCGACGTAAGCGCAACCGGGTGATTAAAAATGTGATAAATCAAACGTAAAAACTGTGTTCATGATGAACTTCTACCTTATAAAGAAAGCCATTGTGTCAGTGCCAATTGTGTCAATATACCTTGCTTTGTGTGTGTGTGTGTGTGTGTGTGTGTGTGTGTGCGTGTGTGTGTGTGTGTGTGTGTGGCGTGGCGTGCGTGCGTGACCGGGTGATTACAAAATGTGATGCAAATCAAACGTAGAAAACTGTGTTATGATGAGACTTACCTTAGAGAGAGAAGATGAGTCAGTGACCAATTGGCAGATAACTGCTTGTTGTGTGTGTGTGGTGGGGTGTTGGTGGGGTGGTGTCGGTGTGCGTGCGTGCGTGCGTCGACGTGTTTGTGTGTATGAGAGAGAGAGGGGAGAGAGAGAGAGAGAAAGCAGAAAGACAGAGAAAGAGCATATAGTTCTTCAGGCCAAACGTATCCAAATCCAAAACCACACACACACGCACCCCTCAGAAAGTACACACACAAACACAAACAGCAGAATCCCAAACAAGCAGATGATGAAAAGAAATCAGATAACGGTAAGTACTACATAATGTGGGTTCGACACATGAAACAGTCATTTCTATAGACATAAGGTATCAGTACATAAGGCGATTACAAAATTGCCTATGTATAGATTGTGTAACGTTTAGTGCATGAAAGGAAAAACCTGACAGCAGCTGACCACGTTCTGATGTTTTTGTTCAAACAGGATATGCAACAACGGCTCACCTTTTATTCCAGAAATGTTTTCCTTAAAATTTGAGTGCTGAGGACAACACCAACAAGAACAACAAACACAAACAAACATACAAGCAAAACAAAACAAAAGAGAAAA
>JABMCL010002073.1:1000000-1005000 GCA_018857735.1 Alviniconcha marisindica
GAGACAGAGAGACAGAGACAGAGACAGAGACAGAGAGACAAAGAGAGACAGACAGAGAGAGAGACAGAGAGAGAGACAGACAGAGACAGACAGACAGACAGAGACAGAGAGAGACAGAGACTAGACAGAGACAGACAGAAAAAGACACAGACCGGGACAGAGAAAGCCATTTTTCGATCAGCGGGAAGACACCACTCCCCCTTGCCCCCCTCCAATCAACTCCATCAGCTGTATTGATGGGAACTGCTGTCTGTGTCGCTCGGAACGACGGGCGAGAAGAGCTGCTGGCACTAAACTATAACTCAGCTTTCCACTTTATGACCGACCGGAATAGCGCGTCGTAAGGTGCTTTTTATTATATATTATCGTACTTCTTTGTCCCTTGCGGGAAATTCAGGTCGCCTCACCTGGTAAGGCGCAGCATCGGTCGCATGAGAAGCGCTACCCCAAACTCCAAGCACTGGTTTACGACATCCTTCCTTCAACCACTGCCGTATTTAGTTACGCCATAGAGTCCAGAAAACTGTCAGCTAACGAGCAGTTTTTTGTCGGTGCTCAGACAGTACTACGTTTGTTACAAACCATTCAAATTATAGCAGATGTTTGTTTTATAACTGACCATGTTGCGTACGCTAGCTGAAATAAAACCAAACTCTTTTGAGTCGCGACGGAACTTTTTTTAAATTTGTTACCCGGGGTGGATGTGTCTCGTGTTTACGTGCGTGCTTGGGCGCTAGGTTGCTTCCACTGTCTTATCAGTACCCAGACCTTTCGTAAGGCGTTGACCGCGTCGGTGGACAGCTGCGCGGAGATAAAGAGTGCCCCTTCAGTGGCGTAACCAAGTCTTGCAGAGTTTGGAGGAAGGTGCTAGAAAGCGATGCTCGGAGTCTGGCGCTGTCCATCCCTATCAGTGTGTGCAGTATTTTCTTCTGTGCAAACAATGGTATGGCTCAATCAACACAATCAACACACAAGGGAGACAATTAGCGCTCGAAATATGTAACACAAGTACAATACCAAAGACCTGAGTCGCCTACCGTGACTCTCGCCTGCCATGCGTAAAAGTAAACATGGTACTTAACGTCCACAGAAACCATAAGGCTTATTAGGGACGGGCCATGCGTGTAAATACAAGGTACATAAACTCCACCTGAGATACAGCCTCAATGGTATAGCTGCCAGTGTTTGTGATTTTTAACTGCGCACAAAAGTTGTATGCAATTGCACACGGGGGCTGTACGGACACCGTAAGAGAGTCTGCACTGGAAGTTGACTCTATCTCTCTCTTTTGAAAAGAAGAAAGAAGGAAACATGTTCTTTCCATCCCTTAAGACAGCTGTTGCATAATGCTACAGTCTGAAACCGGACGGCAGAACGTTAAAACCCAATTACTAGCCAATTCACTGGACCAGCACACAGCAATAACGACTCGCCTGGGCAACGAATCGAGCTTTTGGGAGGACACACGAGACGATGGCACTCAGAGAAACCATGCATACACATCTTTGCCCAACAAGACCATATGATTTTCCAGCTTTAGTTTACATCGTTCCACGTTTACGAAGTTATCGAACGTCTTGCATTGTAACAGCACATTAATTTGAAGAACAGCCAGACCTTACGCCGGGTGAATGGGTAAGACTGGAATGGATCAAACTAATGGATAAGACTGGAATGGATCAAACTAATGGATAAGACTGGAATGGATCTCACTGTTTATAGACAGATAATGAGTGAAATGGATGTAACTGTTCACAAATCCATTGCTTATAATCAAATCCTTTTGGTGTAAGTTGCGCTGCGACCAACCTGTGTCCAAAACCGCTACATATGTGTATACCTCTCTTCCTCTTTTATTAATCCACCTCTCTCTCTTTCTTTCTCCCTCTCTCTCTTTAATGTCGTGGGCTGAGTTGATTAGCCGGTTCTAACCTGCGTGGCTGAGGGAATTAGTCTAGCCTGCGTGGCACGACTCCATCACTGCTGGCTTTCCTCGGAGAACGCGAAAGTTAAATTAGTTTCTTTTTTGGTGGGTGGGTGGGGGGCGGGGGGGGGGGGGGGGGGGGGGAGTAAAACACGCACACCGGGACGAAAGATGTACAAAATATTCCTTCCCTTTCCCTCTCCCACAACGGCCTCCCCACCCCCACCCTATACACAAAAACAACAAATCAGTCGATCAAAAATCAGAAACAATAAATAAAAAGAGCCACTGACTGAGTCAACTTCATTATGCAAAGACAAAATGTTTAGTCCCGAGTGCCTGTCGGGCAAGTAGCTGTCCTAAATACAATTGCAAACCACTCAAATAATACAGTAAAATCAAATCCCAGAATATGGCTTTACGCGTTCCGCTTACTGACATATTTCTGCTTCGCCCCCCCCCCCCCCCCCCCCACACACACACACACACACGTCCGCATCTTTTCTTTCTCCCTTCTCAACTTATTTTGCTATTCTCCCATACATTTAAAGAATTGTAGCTGGGTTCTGATGAAGCTGTATTTTTTTTGATGGTAACTGACACTGTTGATACGCCGCACTGTCAAATTCCAGACCGTTCCTCATGCCTTTTGAAGGCCAGAATATAGCCTTGCGTGTTTCGCCTATTGCCAGATTCCTGTCCCCACACCCACCCACACCATCTTTTTTTCCTCCCATCTCAACTCACTGAACTATTTTCCCAGTCTTCTGCAAGGATGGGAGTGATGCCTTTCACGAACAGTGAGTCGGGTCAAGCGAATAAAGCCGTGAGTGTAGTCATACGTTTAAGGAATTGTAGCTGGGTCCTGATGAGGTTATAGTTTTATGGTGGTGATAAACACTGTTGGAATGCCGCACTGTCAAAATCCTGATTGTCCCCGATGAGGGTTGCACACACACACACACACACACACACACCACACACACACACACACACACACACACACACACACACACACACACACACACTGGGCAGAGGCGAGTGATTTTCAGATATCGACGTTACATAAACCTCTTACATCTGAACTTGCTGCTCTTTAAAGCGGCTTAACATTGCGTGCTTCTAAGATCGGCCAATTAGGAATTGAGTCAAAGTATCCGATCACTGCTTTATCGCTACAATACAGTAGGAGTGTTTTGTTATGAGGAGGTGTTCCTTCCCCGCCCCCCCCCCCCCCCCCCTCTCTCTCTCTCCCTCCCTCTCTCTCTCCCTCCCTCTCTCTCACTCACTTTATCTCCTCCTTAGTCCCGGTGAGAGAGTACAGTCTAAAGATAGCCAAGATGGCCATCAATTTAAGAGAAAAAAAGGGGGGGGGAAAAGAAAGAAAAAAAAGAGCAGAATAACAGGAACTTATTAGCTTGAAAAGTTAAGAAGGAGCTGTCGGCGCTCCCAGTTTCACTTGCAAGACAGACCCCCCCCCCCGCTCAGCCCCCCCCCCCCCCTCCCCTCCACACAAACACATCTCCCATCTACCCCTGAACTGAAGAAATCTCCGTGCAGACCAAAATGTCAAAGCGAAACGACATTCATTACATGCCTAGAAAAAGTCTGACTGACTGTTATGTCCCACGCCACATTGTGTTTGAAGGAGAGTTGGAAACAAACGAAATGGAAAATGAATGGGGGTGAAGAAATAAATAAGGAAGACATTACAGGCAGATATTTCTGGCAGTAGGCGAAGCATGCAAAAGCTACAGCCTGACCTACTCCAGGCTTAAATCTGCAGAGAGGAACTTGACTTCTGCGTCCGCGGTAACCAAGGCGGCATGGGAGGGACTCAGAGTGGGTGTGCTTCCATTCCAACACTATTACCACGCGTGCTGAAACCATCTCCTAGCTTTTTCCTCGCGTTCGAGCGTATCTTGCCGCTTCGTCTACAAAATGGCCTGTGTGTGCTCTCTTGATACTACAGTTTAGGTCCCGCATTAAAATCACCCGACCACTCATAAAGAACGAGTGCGTGACACTGTGTAATCCGTTCACTACGCGGTCACCTTCCCTCGCTCTTCGATTTTTTTCGCAAGTGTATCTCTCCCCTCCGGTTCGCAAGAGAACCATTGGGCGTTTTTCAGTTTTCAGGCAAGTGCAGCTTTCATCTGTTTGTCCGACTGTTCCTGGTGTATTCTGGGATCCTGACTGGCTAATGAGAAACAAAGGCTTAACCGTGCTGGCATTATATAGACATATTCCGCCAAACACACACACACACACACACACACACACACACACACACACACACACACACACACACACGCACACACACGCACGCACGCACGCACGCACGCACGCACGCACGCACGCACGCACGCACGCACATACACAAACAACAAAACATAAACTAACCGGGAAGTGATCGAACACTTCCCCCTTTTTGCTTCGAATGCTTGTTGTTTTTGGTACATTTTTTGTTCAGTTAGAGTTGTGGAAAATCTTTTAGAGGAAAGATGGATTTCGCTTAGCTTACCGACCCGACTTCTTAATTTTACCGTATCCCCTAGCCCGGATATTTAACACCCTGTCCAACCGTGATGGGCGTATAAAAACGTCTAATCTACTGCTCATAGTTGCCCGTCCCTAATAGGCCTTCTCGCCTCCGTGGACTTTAAGCAACAAAAATCAATCAGCTCATAGTTCTTGAGCCGGTGTGGCCTAGAGGTAAGGCGTTAGGCTGGTAAGCAGAGGGACTTCGGTTCGAATCTGCTTCGGCTCTCCTTTCTCTTCACAAAGGTTGTGGTTTGTGGACACTGTCTTGTGACTTTGTCCATCACAATTATGAAACATTAAAAATGGCTCTCATCGCTGCCCACCTTCATGCAGAAGTCATTCTGGTGGTGACAGTGTAGCGATAGGTGTATAATCTCCCTCTTCTCCCACCTCCATACCCCCTTTCCCCCCTTCTCCCCGTCCCTAATAAGCCTTATGATTTCTGTGGACGTTAAGCATCATGTTTGCTTTGCTCATAGAAAGAGCTCAGGAACTGTGTGAAAGTCGAGGTGGCCGTCCTAGGCACCCGTCC
>JABMCL010002073.1:1010000-1037500 GCA_018857735.1 Alviniconcha marisindica
GAAGGCAGGGAGGCCGATCACCGGAACATTTGGTTTAAACGAGGTGTTAATCAGGTTACAGAAGGACGATAGCCCCACAAGTTTAAATAAGACAGTCGGTGAGTCAGATAGTGAGTGATTAGTGAGACACTGAGCGAGTGAGAGAGTGAGGAGGAAGGCACAGAGAGAGAGAGAGAGAGAGAGAGAGAGAGAGAGAGAGAGAGAGGACAGACAGACAGACAGACAGACAGACAGACAGACAGACAGACAGAGACAGAGACAGAGAGAACTTTAATACTCAGGTATAAACATTTTAGGCAAAAGCCTACTCTTACAATCTGTCCAACAATAACAACAAAAACAACAAAAGCACACATCCATCTATGGAGAGAGAGAGAGAGAGAGGAGAGAGAGAGAGAGAGAGAGAGAGAGAGAGAGAGAGAGAGAGAGAGAACGACCTCCGGCATGAATATGATATTTGAAAATTGTGCAATCGCCCGTATTATTGCACAAGAAACAGACAGAAAAATCTTGAATTTCACTAAGCTCTTCAACGTCCCTGATTATAAGCGCATTATACACCAACATCACACTTGCCCGTTCTCTCCTCATCACAGCGTACCTTGCTTCTCTTTTTTTACCCTCACGGAATTACTCTACGCAACGCCTTCCAGAAATAATTATGTCTCAGCAATCAATTAACTTTATACTTGCTTGCTTTTTTTGTTGTTGCTTTTTTTATTATTATTATTTTTGTTTGTTTGTTTGTTTGTTTGTTTGTTTTGTTTCGTTTTGTTCTTTTCTCTTTTCACTTTTCCTTTTTACACTTAAATCTAAACGTAAGTTTTTATGAACAGCTAAAATACGGTAAACGTACTTGTGAAACGACGGCGCTGACAAGAACAAAGAAACAAGAACAACGAGAGAAGCGGCGAAGAGGAGGGTGTTCAGCGCGGTTTTAGATTCTCCTGGCCGTTGCCGTGCACGTTATTACACAATTTTGAACTATCCCAATACGCTAGGAGGCTTATGACGCAAGCATAACAATGGATGATCCGCTTCCACCAAAGCTTAATGGATGTGTTTTGGGACTTAATTACGCGCGTGGGCCGACAATGCTCATTGGGTTTTAGCCCATGCGGGGTGTTGGTCGCAATTCGGCGACAGGTCTTATGGGAGTTAGGCTACGAACAAACGAACAATGACGACAACCAGAGAAGCAGCAAAGAGGAGGATGTTCAGCGCAAAGTAGAGAGAGAGGGGGGGGGGAGACAGAGAGGTAGGGGGAGAGAGAGGGGGGAGAGAGAGGGGGATGGAGGTAGGGGGGAGAGAGGGGAAGAGAGGGGGGGGGGGAGGGGGGGGAGAGAGAGAGGGGAGGGAAGAGGGGGGGAGAGAGAGGGAGAGAGAGGGGGGAGGGGGGAGAAGGAGGTAGGGGAGAGAGAGGGGGGAGGGGGAGAGAGAGGGGGCAGAGGGGGGGGAGAGAGAGGGGGAAAGGGGGGAGAGAGGGGGGAGAGAGAGGGGGGGGAGAGAAAGGGGGGAGAGAGGGGGAGAGAGAGAGGGGAGGGAAGAGGGGGGAGAGAAAGGGAGAGAGAGGGGGGGAGAGAGGGGGAGAGAGAGGGAGAGAGGGGGGAGAGAGGGGGGGGAAGAGGGGGGAGAGAGAGAGGGAGAGAGAGAGATGGGGGGAGAGAGAGGGGAGAGAGGGGGGGGAGAGGGGGGAGAGAGAGAGAAAAGAGAACGACCTCCGGCATGAACATGATATTTGAAAATTGTGCAATCACCCCAGAGGGGGAGGTTTATTCAAGTTAGTCGTTTAGCTAAAGCGTGGATTATGAGGCTGAGCCGGTTTGACCTTGGGTCCATTCCGTTTCGGTTTGACTTTCTCTCCAAACGTTGTTGTCACTGGACACTCTGTCTTATAACCAACCCCACCTCACACACACACACACACACACCACACACACACACACACACACACACACACACACACACACACACACACACACACACACACGCACACACATACACACATTTTCTCTCCAAATGTTGTTGTCATTGGACACTCTGTCTTAGAACTCCCCCCACTCACCTCCAACACACACACACACACACACCACACACACACACACACACACACACACACACACACACACACACACACACACACCGCGAAAACGCCCCATAGCGACACCTATGCTACTGCCGACTCACTCATTAATTTTCATGTGCGTGTGTGTGTGTGTGTGTGTGTGTGTGTGTGTGTGTGTGTGTGTGTGTGTGTGTGTGTGTGTGTGTGTGTGTGTGTGTGAGACTCCACATATGACACTGTAAGGACTTTCATGCACAGACTCGATCACCACCCCTCTTATCCTTGCGCTGTCCTCGGAGCTCGATCTTCACCAGAATGCCTCTTATGCTGACGTCTCCGGAGACATGTGCGCCGCGTTCAATGAGTCTTGCCAGAACAAAAAGACAAGCTGCAAAGCAGGCAGGTTCCCCGGTAGCGCGACTGGTGAATCAGGGCGTTAAAAGCAGCTAGCTAGACGAAAGCTAATGGGGCCGTCGTCAGCACGCTTTCCCACGAGACTGACGATCGGGGAGAGACAAGACAGGGGGGATAATCAGGTGTGTTTATGGACAACGTCTGGCGGCTTTGCCCCCCCCCCCCCCCCCCCCCCCCCCCCCCCCCCCCCCCGCCCTCCCACACCCACCCCCTCCCTCCCCTCCACCCCTTCGACACCCATCCCCTCCCGCCTGTCCCGGTCCCAATCAGCCAAAGAGCCAAACGGGACGACACGGCTTGCCCATCTCAAGGGGGAACGAATCCGGCAGTGTCAGTGTGCATACACAGCCTTAGCTGTATATGTATGGATACAGGTTTCCGTCTCAGTCTCTCCCGAAACCTCCAGGGATGTGGGTCTGCGTCGGTGCTTCTGACCCCGGGGGGAAACAACTAAGCGTTCAACAGCCAAACGAACGGATATAATAATAACGATGATTGTAATGACAACAGCTACGTACACATGGATTGCCGCTACAGTCCGTCAGTTTGTGTAGTCCCTCCGTGCGTTCAGCTCCTCCAACCCTTAAACTCTGCCGGCGAGGATCGCACCCATGTTATTTATTTCGTACGGAACAGCGGTGTGTGTGTGTGTGTGTGTGTGGAGGGGGGGGGGGGGGGGGGGGGGTATGTTGCTTTCCAGAATTAAGCGGGCTGTGAGCTAAACATGATCATCGCCAAACCCACTTGCCATGCTATTTGCGAATGACGTTGTTCAATATTTACGCGGTAAATGGAATGGAATGTAAACTGTGTTTTTTTTTTAACGCCCAGTCAATCATGACGGTTGTAAGTCATCACGGGCAAAACACGTTTCGTCAGAACACGATACACGTGGGAGAAAAACAACAACACGGTTATATCAAGGCAAAACACATTTCGTCAGAACACGATACACGTGGGAGAAAAACAACAACACGGTTAAATCAGGGCGAAACACATTTTATCAGCACATAAGAAACGCAAAATGATATGGATGTTAAAACTAGAACATCGTCAATACAACAACAACAACAACTTGACAGAAACAAAGAAGAAAAAAGAAGAGGTAAATAGTGAGTAAAACAAAACAGATCCTGACAGCATCAAAAGTTTTCTTCTTCTTTTAATTTTTTAATTTGTTTAAGGCTGATTCTCAGATAATCAAGGCTGCAGTCCAAAGATACATCATCCAACAACATCCTCAAATATAGAGGTACAGACTGCCGCTTCCTGTCTTTAACCAAATCGGCACAAAAAAGCTAAATTAATAATGTTCTATAGTAAGTAACTCATCATTTGGGATGAATAACGGTGACTCTTCTCCTTTCAACAAAAATGGCCACACACACACACACAGCCTGTTTAATTCTGGAAAACAAAACACATCTTACCGGACATCGCTGCAAAACTGACTGTTTCTAGTGTTCTTTGGGCATAGGCAATACAACAAACTTCTTGGAGGCGCCACGACTGTGTGCCTTACATGCAAACACTTCGGCCTCCTCTTCTGAGAATCCAGAGCTAGAAAAGACTCCCTCTACCAAGCCTGGAGTCGAACAGAATGTAGCTTAACATGCCTCGCGTGCTGCCAAAATTTGGTCTTTTCCAGTTTGCAAAACTGAAGTCATTAAACCAAATTTTCTTCCAGCTTCTGTTCGTTTAGGTGTAATTGTTTTTGTTTTTCCAACACGATGCGACGTGTTCGCGAAGAGCAGAAGACAATAAAATGTGTTTCGATCGGAAATCACTGTCTGGGTTAAGGGCTGATTGGCGATAAAGTCTCCAGTTACCAACAATAGCCAGCTATGCTGCAGACTATTCCCGAGAGGAATCTGCACACTAGGAAGTCTTTGGCTGACACAGGTTTATAAAAGGGCACAGCACAAAAACGAAACTCCGATGCAGCAGCGTCAAGAGAGTCCGGGAGAGAAAGGGAATCGACGTCTGGACCTCAGCAATCTTAACTCCTTAACCAGGCAATCGACGTCTGGACCTCAGCAATTTTAATCCTTAACCCCTTCCCTGTCCTTAAGACACCACATGACGTCCACGGCGAAATATTTCCCCTCTACCACAGAGATGTCATAGTAGACAGACCCTGCTCGAAATCTGACTGTTCGCGCATGCTCAAGGGAAAGCAAAGTTCTAGAGAATGAACGTTTCCTGTTGGATTAACCCGTTGTCTGCCAGACACTCTGTGAAAGAACTGCACCAGCAGCGTAACTTCTTCGGCAGGAAAAGGGTTAATCGCCTTTTCTCCAAGTCCGTTTTCTAGAAGAACATAGCTGGAACTCTACTTGAGGAAACTTTCAGAGTCAATGCTAGAGTTAGTTCGGGGGGGGGGGGGGGGGGGGGGGGGGGTCTCGGAACATCGATGTTCATTCGGACAAAGTCAGTATTCCCGAACCAGCCTGAAGTCTTAATGAGAAGCAAACGACCGCGTGGACATCCCAAACCCGTATCAAATAAACCCAAACCGGTACTGACGCCGCCGCCTCCTCTCTCCTCTCCCATCACCATTGATCACCGCGACCACAGTTAACCCGCGGAAGACAAAGTACCAAGCCTAAAATGAACACAGCGGGTTCGCCGTCTTCCTTGTGACTTCCACCAACGGCGGCAGCGGAGGATGAAGTGGAAGCACTTAAGTGACTAATGCGCACGCCTTTGTCTCGGCGACTCTACGGTAATGGTCCCGGTTAGTGGAACAAACGACGGGTCTTCGTGCAGTCGATGCTGTTCGAGACCGCCCTGTCGTCGTCACAGCCCCTGAAGAATGCCCGCTTTGTAGGGGAATGGAGAGGGGTGGCAGATGGTGATTAGTTCATGCGGGTCCACGCTTTCTATGTTAAAGTTAATGTTTTGTTCTGCCCTCGTCAACAACCTGCGTGAAGGCGTTGTTTGCACGTCGACGTGAAGCTCGATTCTCAACAGTTAACGCCCAGTCAACCGCAAGAAGGTTACTGTATCGGGGCGAGACACAAAGTCACTCAACCGCCAGCAGAACTCCGCCCCACAGTTCTGGGCACAACAGGAAACACAACCAGGGCCCATAATTAGGATGAAGATCAAGTAAAGTTAAAGGCGGATAGTCTCTCATCCCGATCAGCTAAAGAGTCCGCAAGTCCGGTTATTGTTCCAGGTAGAGAAATGAGGCTATAATTTTCAACGCGTTTAGGCCGGCCGGATAGTCATACAGTCCTAATGTGGGTGCGGGAAAATGAAGCCAAATGAACCGGAAAGGAACTGATCAGAACAGCAGGATTCAAGGCATGCCGGCAGCAGGCAAAGCATGCAGAAATCAGTGCCGACCTATAGCCTCTACTCCAGGCTTAAAAGCGGGAACCTTTCTGACGAGCCTCCCTCCGGTTCCAGTGCACCATCAGCCAGTTCAACCTTCCTCCTGTTCCAGTGCACCATCAACCAGCTCAGCCTAACCACGGCCCGGAACCTTCCTCCTTTTTCAGTGCACCATCAACCAGTTCAACCTAACCACGGCGTGGAACCTTCCTCCTGTTCCAATGCACCATCAGCCAGTTCAACCTAACCATGGCGCGGCACACAAAGAAACTCACAAATTTCAGAAACTCTTTTCTTCAAATCACTGAACAGTTTCCAGTTTGGGAACACACCTACGCGCGCGGCACAGAATAGCGATGCATATATTTAGCGCTGGGGACGCGGGGCAGAGAAAACACGTCATGAGGTTAACTCCCTTGGGGGAAGCTCTCTAGGCAAATGTCCGACTCCTTTCAGGTGGTCACGCGCACTGACCGATGGGCACAATGGACGCAGACAAGACCGGGTTGATCTTGGTGGGGTGGGAGTGTTACTTTTAAGACTGCATTTTATGATTGCAATCAGAACTGACCCGTTCCAGACTGTTTGGTTTCACATTAATTGTACAGTCGGTCAATACGGCGGTCTGACTCCTTCTCTCTCAAACCCCACCCTCGCCGCCCAAACACGTGAAAAACGGACGATGGCAACATAGTTATAGTGCTATAATACAACAAACCGTAATGTCAGCGACATGCACCCACGAGACCAGAAAAATAAAGGAGAAGAACCACTGCAACAAAACAGCACTAGAACGACGCAACCACTAATCAGCTTTCAACTACACAAACAGAAAAGTATTGTTACAATATTATTGTACGGTGTTTTACTCATTTCCTGTGATGTTTACTTATTTCCTGTGATGTTTTACTTATTTTCTTGTATTTTTTAAACTTATTTTCGTTATCTAGTTGTTCTCAGATACCTGTGTGTGTGTAGTTGACAGACTTTAAAATCTAATTACTAAATAACTCTGTTGTCTTCTTCCCGCTCGCCCTCCCCCGCTTCCTCATTTTCCCCTTTAGGTAAAACGTAGGTACCTGGAATGATAAAGATGCCAACCGTACTTAAGATTAACTGGTCTGAGCAAATCTATGCTTAAGGAAAGAACATAACGTAAGTGAACGACGAAGCACACGCACGCACGCACCACCACCACCACCACCACCACCACACACCACACACCACCACACACACAAAACACACACACACACACACACACACACACACACACACACACACACACACACACACAACCACCACCATCACACCACACCACACCACACCACACCACACCACACCACACCACACCACACCACACACACACACTCGCGCGCGCGCGCGCTTCACTTCAACGAAACAGCCGTCATTCCCCCCAGACACAGGAAACAAACTGCAGCTACGCCCAAATCTCTCCAACGCACGTGTCCTTTTTATCAAACCACAAACCCCTTTAACCTTCAGCACACGGAAACCATCTTCCCAGTCTTTTTTTCTTTCTCTTTCTCTCTCTCTTCTCCCCTGGTTTCTCCGTCTTGTGCAAGGACCACGAGCGCGAGGGTTAGTCGAGAGGTTTTGAAAGGAACAATGAGTAATTGGTGGCGACTTTTAAGCGTCTGTGTCTCTCTCATCAAGCCGTTTGAATTGACTTGAGCGGGGCGAGCCCTGTGGTCGAGGAGGTAATAGAATGGTAAGGCCTTCCCGTCCACGGGGCGATTGATTGGCCGAGAAGGTCTGGATCCAGACATTTGGGCCGGGCGACGGGGCCCCCAAGATCTACAGCCCTGAATGCATTGTGTGTTAGGCGATCTGGCGGGGGAAAATCAGGGTCGGCTCTGCCTTTGGTCCCTATTTCGTTGTTCAGGTTACACTGATTCCAAAAAAACTGATGAAGCCAGTCACTCGGGGGTATTTTACGTCCGTAACGATACAATGCGTTTTTACACTGTCTTTCTAAGGTTATCTCCATAGCTGTTTTTCTTGTCTTCTCAGTCGGAGCTGACTAAATGCCAATCACTATGTTGTTTTTCATGGCAAAAGAAGTACTACTTCCACTGTTACTACTGCTACAGCAACATACCACAACCACCAAAACAAAAACAACAAACTTCACACTACCAGTCAGCCAAGACAGCCGTGTACTAACCCAAACTGCACGAACGAATAAACCAGTGAACAACCCACCAACCAGTCTCCGAAACCAGAGGAGCAAACAAGCAAACAAACAAACAAACAAAATCAGCTGAGCGGAGAGGAAAAAGGAAGGAAGAAACTTCTTCTTTTTAACGCCCAGTCAACTATGGCAGTACTATCAATGGGAGAGAAACGAAGAAGGGAAAGACAAAATCCGAATCTTCACGGCCGATCCGACACCCGAAGTCGCGTAACAGCGCGCTGCACCACTCCCCCCGAGCCTGCACCGCACCGTAAGGGTCGGAAAAAGACGAAATTCCATTAGGCTCTTTAACTTCATCACTTTGGCCCAACAGTTTTCAGGGTCGGCATTTGCAGATTATTTTCGATTAGCCCCTCACAGAAGCGAATGATTGCGGGCAGAATTGGCCCTGCCACGACCCAGACGCGGCCCATGGCATCCAGCCTACACGTAGACGCGTGCAACATTTTGGGGTCGAAAAGGTCACTGGCTGGTGCCTAAAACCCAGCATCCACGACCGGTAATTCAAGGTTTCAAGGTTTTATTGAGCTTTTTGCCCCTGTGGGCTAGAAAGCGAAGTTACATTCGCACACGACATTCCTTATGAACAAGTACATGAGTTCTACTAATAAATAACTACCACACTTTATATAATTCAACGCGCTGTTGTTGCCAGACAGGCAAGCTGCATAGTGAGATAATATTAATAACAATAATAATCATGATAACTTGCTGTTTTACGCCCATTCAACCTTTGCGGTTATAACAGGGCGAAACATACTTTGTTATCATACAGTAAATGTTAAAAATGTGTACACGCTAAAATAATAATAATGTACATTTATCATGCGCTCATCAACGCCCTCAGCGCTGACATGATACATATTAACCTAAACACAATATTCTATACACACGTATAGTCCTACTAAAACAATTTACATAAGGCATTATATGGAAACACACACACACACACACACACACACACACACACACACACACACACACACACACACACACACACACACACACACACACACAATGACTATAGCAGAAACTGGGTATGTATTGATAATAGTTGGGGCGGAAATACTGTGAGAAGAGGAAGGTTTTCAGTTTGGCTTTAAAAGATGACAGGTCTTTAAAAAACCTGTGTCTTTACAGAAAGTGACACAGTCTAAGAACAATGAAGACACTCTGTAGATTCGACGGTTGAGAAACGGAGCAGAACATGTCAAACGTGCCGGAAACGAAACTTCCATGAGAAACTGGTGAGCTGTTGCCGCCAGAGAGAAGGAAAAAACAAACATTTCCACGATGCGTGTTAATGGATCAAAAACCTGATCTCTGGTTTAAGAATGAAAGCTTTCTCAGGAATGGACAAAAATATGAAACTGAATGACTGCGCGAAACATGTCAAAACTGCCGAAGACAGAACTTCCACGACAACCGGGAACGCTTTTGGCGCCAGAGAGAAAAAAATCTTTTGAGCTCCGTGTGGATTGAAAAACGGATCTTTGGTTTTTACTGCGTTTTAAGAATGAAAGCTTCTTTCAGGATTTGACAGTAACAGCGAAACATGTCCCGGTGTCGAAAACAAAACTTCCACGACAAACTGCTGTGTTGTGGTCTTCAGAGAATAATAGCTTTCCGAGATGCGTGTTAATGGAAAAAAAGTAATCTCTGGATTTCATTGCATTCTAAGAATGAAAGCCTTCTGTAGGTTGGACAGTAGAAGAACAGAGCGAAACACGTAACCGGTGTCCATAACACAATGTCCACGACAGATTGGTGTGCTAAGATTTCGAACTGCGTGTTAAAGGGGAAACTGATTTCTGGTTTACATTACCTTCCAACAGTGAAAGTGTGTGTGTGTGTGTGTGTGTGTGTGTGTGTGTGTGTGTGTGTGTGTGTGTGTGTGCGTGTGCGTGCGTGCGTGCGTGCGTGCGTGCGTGTATGTGGGTGGGTGTCTGTGTGGGTTTGGGGAGGGGGGGGGGGATGACAGTCAAACAAACCGAAGTGGTTACCGGTGCCGAGAACTAAACTTCCACGACAAAACTGTACGCTGCTGACGCCAGAGAGGCAATCTCTCGAGTCAGGTGTTGACGGAAAACCGGACAGCGGTTTCAATACTTTGTCACAATGAAACTCTTTGTGGAGCTGCCAGTCTTAAGAACACGGACAGCAGCAGGAAAGAACAAAAGACTTCAAGGAGAAAGCTAAGGAATAATTGAAGAGCAGTAGATGGGGACGAGACAAGATAAAAGAACAAACACGAAGCAGAAGAAGAAGAAGCAGAAGAAGAAGAAGCGCACTCAAGTACATTTGTAAAGCGCAAACGAAAGAAGAAAGAAAAGCAAACAATGGCAGTATGATTCAGAGTAAATCTGAATGCAGTGACCTGTGCACAGATCATATCAAACATGTTTCTTCTTATGCGACAAAGCCTTCAGAGAGACGAAAGAAAGAAGGAGAAAGGAGTGTCTGACTGAGAGGAATACTTTGAAGTAAAGATTCAGATTTTTTTTTCCTTTTCTCGGAAAATTTGACTTTTGAATGACCCGAGTTCGTAAGAACGTTTTTCTTAAAACGACAGAATCTTCCAGAAGACGAAAACTATTACTACAAAGAAGAACACGAGAAAGGAGTACTTTGACGTTAATGGTGACGGCACAGGCCGACTGGCATGAACTGAAAAAAAGAAAGTTTTTGTAGGTCATAACATTAAGTATGAAAACAAACAGAAGAACAAGACATTGTTATCCGTGGCTACAGGTACAAATTAGGCCAGTTGTTCAAATTGTGGAAGACCCCTAGAAGGCAGTATTTACGCAGAGGAGAAGGGAGAAGAATCGATGTGTTTGTACGATCAAAGCGGACACTGATCGAGATGCCATCCGCTAGGTTTATATGAATCACGGTTGACATCTCGTTTGGTGAAATACCAATCCAGCTTCATGATTGACTTCATTATGTGACCATAGTCCGATAATAATGTGATCGTAGATTATTTATTGTTATATTCACTTTGTCACTTGCCAGCGATCTTTGCTTTAAAACAAACGAACTGTGCAGAAGAAAAATAGCGACAAGGTGAGAGAGAGAGAGAGAGAGAGAGAGAGAGAGAGAGAGAGAGAGAGAGACAGACAGACAGACAGACAGACAGACAGACAGACAGACAGACAGACAGACAGACAGACAGACAGACAGACAGACGGAGAGAGACAGAGACGAGAGAGACAGAGACAGAGATAGACAGACCATAGAGAAAGATGGAGACAAGGGGAGAGAGAGAGAGTACAGAAAGAGACCGGGGGGGGGAGAGAAGAGAATACTAGAGGGACAGGGGGGGTCAGCGTTAGAGAGAGATGGCTGGGGGGGGAGAAAGAGAATGCATAGAGGGAGAGGGGGGGTCAGTTAGAGAGAAGATGGCTGACAGAGGGAGAGACGGGGAGAAAGGACTAGAGAGAGAGGGGGACAGAACGGGGGAGACAGAGAAGTAAAGAGAGAAATACGTATAGAGACAGAGAGGGAGACAGAAAGTGGGGCCTTGAGAAAGAGAGGGGTGGAAGGGGAGAGGGATGAAGAGAGAAAGAGAGGAAGAAAGGGATAAAGAGAGAGGGAGAGACACAGAGAGAGGGGAGGGAGGGAAGAGACAGAGCGAAGGAAAGAGAGAGAGGGGTAGACGGAAGGAGGAGGTTGAGGGATGGCAGAATAGGGTCAGAAGAAGAGAAAAGAGGTGGGGTAGCCCGTTGACCTGGTTTTGTCGCTTGAAAAAGGCGGCTTAACCGTGAACATTCGCACGTTGTGTATTGTCATATCAAATCAGCGTTCTTTGTAACCTTTTATGTGGATCAGAGACAGACAGACAAAGGCCGGGATAGAGAAACAGCACGAGATTATTTCAATTTCTCATTACGCGACAAACTGACAGTGAATCAATTTATTATCATCCCACGGATAAGCAGATCGATACAATTAGGCGATGTTCCTACTTCCCTTTCACACTTCCTCCTTAGTATTGCTCATCAATCAGTTCCGATCATTGGTCGATGCTGCTAGGAGAAAGACACAGACATAAGCCTTTTGTTCTTCAATAATTTAATGAGATCATAAAATCCACATTTGTTCCAAGCTGCCATTAAGCGTGTTTTGCCATTTCTGCACTTCCTTCTAGCTTACAGGGAACACTGCTGTGACAAATATTGGCCTCCGAGTCACAAGCCAGATTTCCCGGCGTACGCTGTGTGTGTGTGTGTGTGTGTGTGTGTGTGTGTGTGTGTGTGTGTGTGTGTGTGTGTGTGTGTGTGTGTGTGTGTGTGTGTGTGTGTGTGTGTGTGTGTGTGTGTGTGTGTGTGTGTGTGTGTGTGTGTGTGTGTGTGTGCGTGCGTGCGTGTTGTGTTCAGATGAGAGAGAGAGATTCTCTTAGATTAGCTGATTTATTACAATAACATATATCTAGTCTTGATCTCATTGATCCTTGGTGGTTTTGTTTTTGCAAACTCCGTTCGGCCTGGTGTGGTTCCAAATATTGCGCAATTTAAAATAAGCATTGTTCTTCCTGAGGTGGTTCCAAAAATGCGCGATTTAAAATAGAATTGTTCTTCCTGATGGGGTTCCAAAGGAATGCGTGATTTAAAATAACGTTGTTCGTCCTGAAGTGACCCTCTGCGGACTATGTCCTAATTAACTTGTGCTTGAATTTGTGGGGCATACTTACGCAGAGGTTACTGTGATGACAACGATGACGGCGGAGGCAATGACAGTAAATATCCTAACTCAGTGCTGAGTCAGCGACAGCTGAGTCGTTGAGGCTGAGGCTGAGCGACTGAAAGGATGCACAAGAGGTTCAGGAGCATGCTAAGGATCCCTAGTCGATGGCACTCTCTGGCATTACGTAACAATGGACGCTCAAATGCTTCAAAGGCCATTCGCGAGATAAAAGGCCGTCAATATCATAACGATTTGTATGCGGGCACGCAGCTCCCTCTTTGATGACGATTTTCTCTCCTTCGGTGACAAGTACCTCCATGCTCCTGCTTATTTCTCTTCGCACTCTGCCTCATTAGTAAAACGCTTTGCGATAATAGCGCCTCTTGCGTTCTAAACACGAAACGCACGAATGCGTGAAAACGATTGTGTGTTTAGATGCGCGCGGGCAACAATAGACTTGAACGCTATTGAACGGCGGGCTGAATAATCAAAGTCCGCGCTGAACAGCGCGCTCCGATCGATGAGCCGCCTTTATTCCAGTGTCAGCAGAACATATATACTCCAGTCCAGTGCGTTCTGTTCTCGCCACTTGGGGACGCTTGGCTCGCTGCTGACTGCGGCTGCTGATGGTTAGTTTTAGTTTTAGTGCCTCGCTTTTCTTTGTCTCTGGAGGTAGAATCGTGTGATTGGAAGGAAAAAAGAAAAGAAAAAAATCTGCCCGAGACGGAAGTGTCAAGGAATTCGAAAAAAACAAACAAACCCGGTTTAAAAAAAAGAATTGGCGGTGGGGGATGGGGATGGGGATGGGGTAGAGGAAGCAAAAGACGCACGGATATAGGCCTAAATGCTTGCTGACGTTCTCATAAACTTTGATTTGTATCCTTGCTTCGTACTTGAATCCATCTGTGTTTAGCCCCAAAATGACGCACAAAAGGACCTGGCCTCGTCATTCTGCTGTTGAAAGCATGGTCATTTTCTGCAACTGTTTTCCGCGAAGTTAACACGGGGGTCAGAGGCCTCCCTGTGTGTTGTTAGCCCAGCGGTGGTCAGAGTGACCAGCTGGACACAATAGGCTCCCAACATCGTACTGAATGACGACTGTCTGCCACGTCATGAGACGTCATCCACAGAGAGAGGGGGGTGGATGGAGGGAGAGAAGGGGGGCGGGTGGGGAGGGGGGAGAGAGAGAGAGAACTCGAACTCGAAAACATTATTTTACAAGGATTGTAGTTTAGGTTCAGTCAAAAACCTGTCTTTGAGAGAGAGAGAGAGAGAGAGAGAGAGAGAGAGAGAGAGAGAGAGAGAGAGACAGAGAGAGAGACAGAGAGAGAGACAGACAGACAGACAGACAGACAGAACAGACAGACAGACAGACGGAGAGACAGAGACAGACAAACAGAGACAGAGACTGAGACAGAGACAGACAGAGACAGACACACAGACAGACAGAGAGAAGGACAAGCCGACTGAGAGATAGGCGCGCGCGTGCACACACACACACACACACACACACACACACACACACACACACACACACACACACACACACACACCACTCCCTCAGAGGAGCGACGAGGCTGGGTAATACGAATTGTGAGAGGCGCGTTCCTTTCTTTGACACGGTGACTGAGGCCTGTCCCTGGGAGACAGAGCTGATGTGTCTGTGCTGTGCGTGCGCTGTTTGATTTGACACCTAACGTTGTTTAGTGCCGCTGCTGCTGGTGCTGCTGCTGCCCACCTCCTCCACCGCTGTCGTGTACGTCCGCCACACGAAGCGCCATCTGTGGCCGGCTGACCACCAGTGCCGTACTTACTGTGTAATAGATGACCAGATCTGTTTCTGCGATTTCTTTTTCTTTTTCTTGAGGAGGTGCTCTCTCTCTCTCTCTCTCTCTCTCTCTCTCTCTCTCTCTCTTCTCCTCCCCCCACCCCCCCACCCTCTCCTGTCTGTCTGTCTGTCTCTCTCTCTCTCTCTCTCTCTGTCTCTCTGTCTCTCTCTCTCTCTCTCTCTCTCTCTCTCTCTCTCTCTCTCTCTCTCTCTCTCTCTCTCTCGGCTCCTCTGTCTGCCTGTCGATCGGTCTGTTTGTCTGTCTGCCCACCTGTCTGTGCGTGCGTGCGTGTGTGTGCTTGCGTGCGTGTGCGTGCGTGCGTGCGTTCGTGCGTGCATCCGCGAATAAACGTTTCAATCTACATGGGATTTGGACATCGTCAAACGTCACGATGTTGGCCGTAACGGTTCCTCTTCCATTCAGAAACAAAGAGGAAGCGATAAGTGTTGACTGACTGTTAACATTTAACGCCGCCTCAACCGCCAGGGTGCTCTCAGTTATCAAGACCCAAGCAGAAAAAAGGTTAAAAAACAAACAAACAAAAAATGGTATTTATTAGGACAAAACCACAGTCTGCATATTTTTGGGGTTATCCCCTTTATCAAGCTACAAAACGACACGTAAACAACAGTTAAATTCTCTCAGTTATCAATTCACAAAACTAAAGTCTGACCGCAGGGTATCCCCGTGATGTTGAAGACAGTCACAAAGTTAGAAAGCTGCTTCATTTCTTTACAACGGCTGAAACGCATAAACTGCAGTCCACCATAAATGGCAGTTTAAAGGCGTCTCCCAGGAATGCATCTGTGTGAGCCGGTTTGGCCTAGCGGTAAGGCGTTAGGCTGGTAAGCAGAAGAGCCTCGGCTCGATTCCACATCGGCTCTCCTTGCTCTTGAAAAAGATTGTAGTTTGTGGACACTGTCTTGTGACCTTTGTCCTTCACAATTAATCAAACATTAAAATGGCTCTCATTGCTGCCAAGCTTAATGTAAGAGTCATTCTGGTGGTGACAGTGTAGCGATAGGTATAGGCCTATATTCTTCCCTCTTCCCCCACATCCATGTCCCCTTCCCCCCTTCTCTCTGTCTCTGATAAGCCTTGTGTTTTCTGTTGATGTTAAGCACCAGGTTTACTTACTTAATTCACCCGCTCAAAGAACACAAAGTTTCATCCTCGCTTACAAAATATAAGTAATAACAATAATAATAATAATGTACCTTTATCATGCGCTCATCAACGCCCTGAGCGCTCACATGATACATATTAACCTAAATATTGCGAAACAGAATTCATCCACTCAAAGGGAGATATAATTCTCATTTACTGTAAGGACACACGATATTTTACGACTGAAGAGGATCTGGAAAAGAAAGAAGCCGTTTTGATTAATATGATAGTGCTGCAGTCAAGTACAGTAACTGATGGAGAAGGGGGAAAAAACTAAAGTCACTATCTTATTACAGTTGTAACGGATTTAATCTTAGTTGCAATGGCATTTCTCTTTCAAGTTTTTTTGTTTGTTTGTTTTTTTGTTTTGTTTTTTTGGGGAGTGTCCTTTTCATTATCTAAGTTGCATCTTTCATTTGGGCAAAGAGTGTGTGTCAGATTATACGTATTTTGGACATAATATTATTCGCTTTACTTCTTGCGCTTCGTTAACTTTGGCCGGGTCTCCCGCAATACACCGTTTCCAGTTACACGTTTCGACTCTGAGGAAAAACATGGCAATCTCCCTTAAGTGCCAGGAAACACTCCAGCAAACGTTAAAAACACTGACAATGACCTAAAAACGTAACCAAAATCTGCGACACAAAAATGCGTGCGTGCGTGTGCGTGTGTGAAGCGATGTCATTGTTCTTCATTCTTTTTCTGTGAAAGAAGAAGCGATGATCACTATTTGGAACAAAAGGTTTTGATGAGAAGCGTTCTTAGACACGTTTTCCACTAGTCACATGCGCACACGCTCGGCAAATCTGTCTTTCGCAAGCAACAAACGGACAGAGAGACAATTATTATGCATGAAAAGGATAAATAAAATATAACCTGAAACAAGGATGACTGCTTCTGTGCGAAGCGATGCCATTGTCTGCCATTCGTTCTCTGTGAAAGAACCCCGAAAATTCGCACGTTTCGTATTGTCCTATTAAATCAGCGTTGTTTTTAGCCGTTCGTGTGTTTGGATCACGAAAAGAAAAGGAGCTGGCTAATATTTTGTGGTTGGTGACTCTCCACGATGGAGTCCGAGTGCTTTTCTTTACCTCCACCCCTCCGTGTACAGAGTGACAATGTATACTTTTTGTGTGTTGTGCCCCTCCCCCTTTATACTGTAAGCGTTCAGAGCTTTTAAAGGGAAAACCTTTATTCTTAGTAAACATGGTGCTTAACGTCCACAGAAACCATAAGGCTTATTAGGGACGGGGAGAAGCGGGGAAGGGGGTACGGAAGTGGGGGGTGGGGGGGATCATATACATATCACTACACTGTCACCACTAGAATGACTCCTGCATTAAGGTGGGCAGCGATGAGAGCCATTTTAATGTTTCATAATTGTGAGGGTCAAAGTCACAAGACAGTGTCCACAGACAACAACTTTTGAAGAGAAAGGAGAGCCGAAGCGGATTTGAACCGAGGTCCCTCCGCTTACCAGCCTAACGCCTTACCGCTAGGCCAAACCGGCTCACACCTTTATTCTTATTATCGTTACTGTTTTTAAAGCCCAGAGTACCCGAAGGTTCCATCAGGGTGAAACACAAATCATCATTTCACAAGTCAATGTCTGATTCGCCGTTATGACACACGCTATTTTATGTGATAATGAATAAGCCTATGTGTCTACTTCATAATAAATAACCGTTCTTTTCAATATTTTATGTGTTTGAAGCTATTTTATGTGTGACGAGGATCTGCACACACACGCACGCACGCACGCACACACGCACGCACACCCAGCAACAACAACAAACACAAAAACGCTGAATGAACCGGCAAGGTAGAAATCAGAGAGGCAAATCATTCTGGCAGCAGGCGAAGCACGCAAAGCTATATTCCGATCTACTCTAGGCTAACCTGGGCTATATGAAACACGGTCTGTGCACGTTCAGAATCTGAACTATGCCCGTTCACTCTAACAGTGCTGTCGCCCCATGCTACATATATATATATATGCCACCACACTGTGCTCAGGATTCCACTTTCCGGCATGTCGCAACCCAACATTGCGACCTGCAGCTAGCGGCCAGCGCCAATCGCTTCTCCAAAACACGCTTACGCATGGACGACCTTTCCAACCACGCAGTTACATACACAGAACGATTTTACTGCTGCTGCTCCAATTACGCCATTTTGACATTCTCCAAATTAGCCTCATGAATGAGCCATTAACTGTATGGGCAGACAGTGCTCGCGGAAACTAACTGTACTGCGTGGATTTGACCTGCTGTAGGACTTGGCTTTCGTGTCACCGGATCGGGCGTTCGGAGGGGGTGGGGGTGGGGGTGGGGTGGGGGGACGAGGGGTGGGGCGAGGGGTGGGGGGGGGGGGGCAAGTCTCATGCCTGGCTGCATCCAGCGAGCTGCACCTGGCAGAAGGTGAAGGGTATCGAGCGGGTTCTGATCGACTGGCTGTGTAGGACCGGGTGCAGGGAGGGGTGGGGGTGGGGTGGATGGGGACGGCGGGGGATGGGGGGAGGGGGGGCGGGGTAAAGTGGAAGGTGATAAGAAAGCGGAGGCGACGCAAGCCAAGCACATCGATCGGTTCCTCCTGATCCGCGGGTATCCGACCGGGAAGAGTCCAAAAGCGGGCTCCCGAAATTTCATGCAAAAGACTTGCACAGCTGCTGAAAATGTCCCGGTCACCACGATACAGGTTTGCTGACACCGCTAAGGACACACACACACACACACACTCACACACACACACACACACACACACACACACACACACACACACACACACACACACACACACACACACACACACACACACACACACACACACACACACACACACACACACACACACACACACGCAAGCACGCACGCACGCACGCACTCACACAGACTAAGTAGCTTCGTTTTTCTCTCTCTTTTTTCTGTTTTTATTCACAAAAATTACAATGGCTGGAAAGTGTGAGCTGCAATCCGCCAGGATGTCTCTTCGGAATGTACCAGCTCAAAGAATACAAAGTTTTTCATCCCAGCTTACAAATTTTGTTGTTGTGTACCATCTTCTCTTTATGTGCACGAGTTGGCTTTTGTTTTCATTTCTGCTTCTTTGTCTTAAACATGTGTAGGCATTGATATTTATACAGTTCTGAGTATATCCGGAATCCTTATTATTTATTTATTTATGTGTATATATATATGGTATCAATCAACGCCGCCTCTCTCTCTCTCTCTCTCTCTCTCTCTCTCTCTCTCTCTCTCTCTCTCTCTCTCTCATACACACACACACATACACGCGCGCGCGCACGCGCGCACGAATCTCGAAGTGTAGGAAACAAAAAAGAAAAACAAGCAAATAATGGACTGTCGGGGTATTTTATTAGAAAACCGGGGAAAAAACAGAAGGGTCATATACGTTAATACCACTATTTCTCCCTCCGCCACACACACACACACACACACACACACACACACACCACACACACACACACACACACACACACACACACAACGCACCACACACACACCACACCACCACACACACACACGACACCACACCACACACACAACACACACACCACCACACCACACCACACACCACACACCCCACACACACACAACACACACACACACACACACACACACACACACACACACACACACCACACACACACAACACACACACACACACACACACACACACACACACACACACACACAACACACACACACACCAACACGCACGCAACCACACACACACACACACACACACACACACACACACACACACACACACACACACACACACACACACACACCAACCACACACACACACACACGCACCGCACGCACTACGAACACACACACACACCACACACACACCACACACACACACACACAACACACACACAACACACCACGCACGCACGCACGAGCACGCACGCACGCACCGAACACACACACACACACACACACACACACACGCACACACACACACACACACACACACACACACACACACACACACACACACACACACACACACACACGCAGCACGCACATACAGAGTTAATTAAAATGTGTACGTGACTGGTGATCCGTCGACGCCGTGGTGAGAGGTCCGACGTCTAGTACGTCTCCTTCCTGCGACGCCGAGTTCAGTGCCCCTCAACATGGCTATCGCGTGCTGCATCGCCTCCTTGCCGTGCCCTTCGTCACGACTGTAAAGTGTGTACGGCAGCGGCAGGACGACTTGTGGCAGTACGTAATATGGCCTGTGGGAAGCGGAAGGCTACTACGAAGTGAGTGCTAGCAAGGCCGTTGCAAGGGCGACAACTTTAGCTGAAGCAACGACAACTCTCACAATCTGTTGCTTTAATGGCGGCGCTGCATGAATTTGTAATTTGTAAATGATTTTAACGTCCCGTCGATCACACCGCACTGGGTCAGCGCACGACGATCAAGCTCTGTCATTTAAGTAAATACGGATCTGAAACTGTCATGATTATGTAAAACAACAGTCGTGTCATTTAAGTAAATACGGATCTGAAACTGTCATGATTATGTAAAACAACTGTCGTGTCATTTAAGTAAATACGGATCTGAAACTGTCATGATTATGTAAAACAACAGTCGTGTCATTTAAGTAAATACGGATCTGAAACTGTCATGATTATGTAAAACAACTGTCGTGTCATTTAAGTAAATACGGATCTGAAACTGTCATGATTATGTAAAACAACAGTCGTGTCATTTAAGTAAATACGGATCTGAAACTGTCATGATTATGTAAAACAACAGTCGTGTCATTTAAGTAAATACGGATCTGAAAATGTCATGATTATGTAAAACAACAGTCGTGTCATTTAAGTAAATATGGATCTGAAATTGTCATGATTAAGTAAAACAACAGTCATGTCCAATCTCCAAATATCGGTCCAAACAGGTATAAAACTAAACACACACACACACACACACACACACACACACACACCACACACACACACACACACACACACAGCACACACACCTTTTTATAATGTTGTTGAAGGGTTAGTCCTTGACAGTACTGCCCTTGTTGACACTGTATTTATAATGTGCCTGATTGAAACGGTCTGTGCATGTAATGATCAGTCTGTTTCTATACATTACGTATGTTAAATGTAGCATTACTAAAATGACTTTATTCTGAAAAATACATAATGTTTTGTTAACCCGAGCTGACAGTAAGAGGTAGCTCTTCTCTCTTTGAAAGAGTGCTAATAAAACACGGTGCTGCCGTCATCACCTGGCTCGCCTACCTGGATGGCTACATTCAGATAGGCAATGGCGCTGTCACCTCACACACCGCGAATATGTAGATCAGACAGACTGGCTGGAAAAGCAGCCATCACAAATGGCTTGCGTTTCGGAATATCTGACGTGTTGAGGAGATCGAGACACTATACCTGCGGGCACAAAGCCAAGGCATCACACCATCGATCACCAGAAGGGGAGAGAGGCGTGAAAAGAGGAAGCGCTAGACGATCTTCCTTGAAAGGCCGAGAGAGGGCCATCGTAGATCAGACGCACATTGGAAATGTTTCAAAGGCAACGTTGGGGACACTTCCGAAGGACGGAGCGCATAATTATGAACTTTTTTGGAGTGCATAGATAACATCTTGAACTGAACTAAACTGAATATGTGTCCAGCAAAGTCGTTTGTAAGCAAACCGTGCACGTCGTTCTTCAGAAGGCCCAACCACACAGAACCCATTGCCGCTGGCCCCAGCGACCTTGCGAGTGGTCAATGCTGGGCCTGCTGGTCAATGTTGATCTTTGTCCTATTCTACACCTTTTTATAGAGTCTTTTTACAACGTGTCCACAATCGGTGCGGTCAACTCCATTGCCCCTTACTTGCAGGACGGGTCAAGCTGGCGGTACCGCCAACTTTGTTCTGCTCTGTAGTTCAGCAAACCTCTTTTGAAAGAGCAAATCCGCACGTCGAAACGGCGGCTTTTCTGGCATTACCGGGCCATTTTAGTCGTCCGTGCATATTCATGGCATGCCACTGCAGGCAACCTCTGGCACTGGTAAAACGTCAATCTTGCTGCCCCCCAAGCCTCAACGCCCCACATCCCTCCCCACCACCACTACCACCACCACCACGAAAAAGTGCCCTTAGTTTGACACACCTCACAACACTGTCAAAAAGAAAAAAGAAGGAAAAAAGATAAGAAAGAAAAAAGAAAAAAAGAAAGAAAAAAAGGAAAAAGAAAGGCTTGAGCAATCTTGGGATTGAGCCTAGGGAGAAGCAAAAAAAGAACATGACATCGTTTCACCTGACCACCCCCCCCCCACCCCGACCCCCCCCCCCCGCCCCCCCCCCCCCCCCCCCCCCACCCCCACCCCCGACCCCCCCCCCCCCCCACACAACACACAACACACAGTCAGCCGAGGTGAAAGCCTGGAGTGGCGTGGGGTTCAGCGTCACTACACCTACGTCAGAACAGCGGCGCAGTACAAGCACGTGCTGCACGCACTGTTTGGACAGCTAAAGACGGGTGTCTGGATGGGAACGCTTTGCCAGATTTCACTTTGACTGGTTTACATATGCAGTGCACAGAGGTGCAGCGTCTCCCACTTGAGGCCTTTGGGATGGGGTTGACGGACAGCGTGAAAAAAATAATGGCTGAGGGGACAGGGGGTGCGGGTAACAGTCACGCTGACACAGACACAGACACAGACACACACACACACACACACACACACACCTGTTCCCCCCCCCCCCCCCACTCTCTGTCTCACACACACGCACGCACGCACGCACGCACACACACACACGCACGCACGCACGCACGCACGCGCGCACGCACGCACGCACGCACATACACACACACACACATTTCTTTTTCTTGCCCCCCTATGTGTCACCCCACACACACACTTCTTCCCCCCCCCCCCCCCCCCCCCTCTGTCACACACACACACACACACGACAGAACCGCTCGCACAGCCGCACAACAAAACACAAGCAAAGCACAACGATATAATATACTACCCAGTAGGCTACAAGCCTTCTATTCACCCTTCAAAACCATCAACGCAAGAGAGCGTCCACACTTGGGCCTCTGTGTTTCAAACATGTCCATTAGAACAGCGTCAGGTTCAATCATGTCGGGGCTGCAGCTATAAGGGGCCCGAACGGCCTGAGCTAATAGACAATGAAGACACTCATTCATCACCGGCCAGGGGCTGCCGGGAAGGCGCGAGACGCCAGTGCACGTGCTATCATCGCGCGAGATCTGGGCGAGAACATTGATCTGCCACCGTTTTAAATTTTCCTTCCTCTCAGGTTTTCCTGTTAAATTGAAGTTTGGGGTTGGACTAGGCCGGGGCCAGAGGGGAAGGGGATGTGCAAATGAGATAAAGATACGAGAGAGAGAGAGAGAGAGAAGAGAGAGAGAGAGAGAGAGAGAGAGAGAGAGAGAGAGAGAGAGAGAGAGAGAGAAGGCAGGCAGGCAGGCAGGCACAGGCAGGCAGGCAGACAGAGACAGAAACAGAGACAGAGAGATACAGAGACAGAGGGAGACAGAAACAGAGACTGAGACAGAGAGACAGAGACAGAGAGAGACAGAAACAGAGACTGAGACAGAGAGACAGAGACATAGAGACAGAGAAAGAGAAGGACTGGGAGGGGGGAGAACGAGAAAGCGAATGTTGCGGGGAAGGTGTGGGGGGGGGGGGGGGGGGGGGGGGACGTGAAACACCACACACACACACACACACACACACACACACACACACACACACACACACACACACACACAGATAGAGAGACAGAGACAGAAAAAGAGAAGGACTGGGAGGGGTAGACTGAGAAAGCGAATGTTGCGGGGAAGGCGTTGGGGGGAAGGGGGGCGCGGGGGGGCATAAAACACACACACACACACACACACACACACACACACACACACACACACACACACACACACACACACACACACACACAAAGTTCAACCCACACATGGATGCGTTACCAGGGCGGCCGCAAATACGAAGCTTTGACACGCGTTTTCGCTCTCATGCTGGTACTAAAGCGATCAGACGTCCTGTCAGAGTCTAAGCCATGCCTGATGACACGGAACTGAGGCCAGCCTCTTGACCTTACAGCGCCAAGCAGCGAGGTCCATCACAAGAACACTTGACGCCCTTGAGGAAGACTTACAATCAATATGTAACATTGACCAAGTTGTTGCCTCTGGTTTTATCCGCTCGGTTAGTTAGTTCTTGGAATTTTAACGTTCCATCAATCGCACGGGGTCGCCTTAGGACGAACACAGCCTGCTTTAAACCACACATTCGGGAGACTATATCACGGTGAACAAAAGGTCATCAAATTACGAGAAATAATCAGTTAGTTCTTGGACTTTAACGTTGCACAAACTATACAGGGTCACATCAGGACGAACGCAGACTGCTTTAAATCACACATTCAGGAAACTATATCACGGTGAACGAAAGGTCATCAAATTACAAGAAAAAATCAGTTAGTTCGTTCTTGGACTTAACGTTCCACCAACTACACAGGGTCACATCAGGACGAACGTAGACTGCTTAAAATCACACATTCAGAAAACTATATCACGGTGAACAAAAGGTCATCAAATTACGAGAAAAAATCAGTTAGTTCGTTCTTGGACTTGAACGTTCCACCAACTACACAGGGTCACATCAGGACGAACGCAGACTGCTTTAAATCACACATTCGGAAACTGTATCAGGCCGAGCAAATGGTCATCAAACTATGAGAAATAAAGGAATGCATAAACGACCACGCAACAACCGAATAAGCCAAAAAATATCCTGTTCCTCTAATACCCATGAAAGGCGACCGAGCAGGTTTATACCGCAGCACCCAGTACCGGAATGTAATTATTGCGCTGCGATGAATAGAGAACATTTCGGACGTCGTAAAACGCCGGAAGGGCAAGCGAGCAGGTTATATCATAGCATCGAGCATCCATAATCAGTGGGCTGTACGGTGAATGGAGAACATTTCTGGCGTCATAAAACGACAAAGGGCAACAGTGTAGGTTATGTCCAAGCCCCCAGTGCAAGATCACGATCGCTGTGCTGCGGTAAATGAAGAACATTTTGGGAAGTCATAAAATGACACTGGAACGATACCGCAATCAGAGATTCTCTCGGGGTTCTGTTTCGGTTTGCTTTGGACGCTCGTTCGGATAAAAATGGACACGGATGAGGACAAGCACGACACAGTCATTGCTGAGAATCCAAACAGGTACTCGGATTCCGTTAAACTGATTTGACAGGCTATATATACTTATGTGCGTGTGCTCGCACGCGCGTGTATGTGTGGTGTGTGCGTGCGTGCGTGCGTGCGTGCGTGCGTGCGTGCGTGCGTGCGTGCGTGCGTGTGTGTGTGTGTGGTGTGTGTGTGCGTGTTCTTGGACACGTGCGTGTGTGTGTGTTTTATTGACTGACACTCAGAAAAGCCCGTTGTGTACTCCCATCACAGAACCTAATGGCCTTCAGAGATTAACAGAGGGTCAACGGCGATGTTTTCTTCGTGTCGAGTTGGCCCTGTGCGGTTGACATTCAAATCCAAGAACGAACTCCCTCCAAGGATTCCGTGTTCAACACTCTGCTTCAGGAAGCAGCAAATGCGATGGACTCGCAATTTTTATATATATATTTTTATATAAATATTTTACAATGAGTGGAGTCAGTTTCCACCAACCGGGTGGTTGGTGGAAACTGACACCACTCATTGTAAAATATGGATCGAAATATAAATAATTATGAATTATATTTTTTCCCCGGCAAATACCATGGCCTTACTGTAGAATAAAAATAACAGTGGCAGAGAAATGCCAATCGATGGATCTTTACATCTCCAACCGCAGATGAATATTGAATGCACGTCTTGTCAAATATTGTCATAAATTTATGTTTTTACACGGAAGCTTTCACAAGGGAATTTGCTCCCCAAAACTGAAGAAGAAAAAAAGAAAGAAAAAAAGAAAACAGCTAACAAAATCTCCGAAGACGATGCACCGAGCCCTTCATCACACAACAAAAACAACACAAAAAGCAAAACTCCAATTGAAGACAGAAAATGCTTCATCGACGAATATCGTGACACGACAGAATTGACACGACAAAGAAGAGAAGAAGAAGAAGAAGAAGAAGAAGAAGAAGAAGAAGAAGAAGAAGAATTTGGGAGGCGGGTGCAAAACGCAAATACCAATTTTTGGGTGTCATCGGATGCTGGGGCGGAGCTGGAAATCCATTCTAATTTTACGCCGTCATTTTTAGGGCGTATGCTTGAAAGCAGGCGATGCAGAGCGAGCAAATAAAGCGGATCACCCCATCCCCTGGCCCCATTCACACGGCGGTTCACTGGGGCATCAAGGAGATACTTCAGCAGCCCCGGCACAAAACACATCTTGCGTCTTGCGTGGGGGAACCAGTGGAGTGATAATAATCGCTTCCCCTAGCAAATTGTGCATCGATCTGTTTCCAAACAGGCCGTAAATCAAGACAGGGCAAAGAATAAAGAGAGGAAGAGAAAGAGGAGGAGAAGGAAGAAGAAAAAGCTTGGAGACAGTCGTCCAGAAGCAGCAGCAAGAGACAACCACTCGCATTAGCCGTGACTACAGCAACAAATTAAAATCAGAGAGAGAGAGAGAGAGAGAGAGAGAGTGTGGTGTGTGTGTGTGTGTGTGTGTGTGTGTGTGTGTGTGTGGTGTGTGTGTGTGTGTGTGTGTGTGTGTGTGTGTGTGTGTGTGTGTGTGTGCGTGCGCGCGTGCGTGCGTGCGTGCGTGTGTTTTGTTGGTCTGATGATGCTGATGATGTCAATCACGACGAGTATCATGCAGAAGCAGCAAGTACAGACAACCATTCGCATTAGCTGTAATTATTACAACAGATCAAAGTTTGAGATTCTTCCCCTGCCCCCTCCCACTTTAGATGATGCTGACGATGGCAATCATGACGATGCTCAGGCAGAGCCAGCAGCTGCAGCAGCAACAGCGGCAACAATAGACAACCATTCGCATTAGCAGCAAACATAACGGCAGCAGGTTAAATGTAAATAATCAGTTTCTCTGCCCACCTCTCTCTCTCTCTCTCTCTCTCTCTCTCTCTCTCTCTCCTCATCATCACACACACACACACACACACACACACCACACACACACACACACACACACACACACACACACACACACACACACACACACACACACACTCACTCACTCACTCACTCATTCACGTTTTCCGTTCTTGAAGTCCCGACTGAGGTGCATCATATTTCGACATTCGGGGACTTTGTGGTTCCAAATGGAGTGAGGGAATCATTGGGAATTGGGGAATTACGCCCAATGCACACCCACCTGAGTCACACACACACGTACACACCCACGCACAAAAATGCACACACATGCGATCGCGCTCAGAAAATGATCCTATCTACATATTATTTTCAGAAGATTTGCGTACTGCATTGTGTTAAAGTGGTAAATTTGATCATTTTCTCTGTGTTCATGTTTAGATTGCGTGTTGGAAGGACAAGATGTGTATGGGTGGGTGGGTGTGTGGGTGTGGGGGGAGGGTACGGAGGGGTGTGGGGGGGGGGGGGGATACTGAGAGGAAGAGATAATTTCTCGCCAACGCGCATAATTAAGAGCAGGTTTTAAAGTAAACTGGCAAAATTGCCAACGGATTAGGAAATGCAAAATCTGCAAATCTGGGAGAAACTTCAAAAATCGTTTACGCATTG
>JABMCL010002073.1:1042500-1092500 GCA_018857735.1 Alviniconcha marisindica
AGCCGCTGTGTGTATATAAGACATTAATCAGATTGAGGCATGGACTGTTTGTGCAATCGTCTGGGAGCTTACAAAAAGCGGCAGATCAGATAAGAGCATCTTTTCTTACAGTCGTTTCCGTTCGTAGGAGTTAACGACAAAGTCCCCAGTTGACGCGAAGCTGGCATGACCTGCGTTGACAACTTAACGAAGATGTAATGCAAGTGCTGTTTTTATTTCCTTATAATTTATTACACTTAACATAGCCCCCTCCCTTCCCACCACCCAAGAATCACCACCCACATAAACACATCAATATTATCCGTATCTGCAGCCATCCTAAAGATTGGACAGCGATTCGGGGGTGGGGGGTAGAGGGGTGGGGGGTGGGGGGGTGCGGAAGGACCGTTCGGGGGGGGGGGGTCGTTTCCATTACTTATCAGATGACCATAAACCTCATAAACACATCAATATTATTATTCGTACCTGTTGCCATCCTAAAAGATTAGATAGCAGCTCCGGGGGGTGGGGGTGGGGGGGCAGAGTTCCCATTACTTACCAAACGGTTTCCGGATGAACCCCAGTCGCCCCCCTGACGCGAAGAGGGGTGAGTCAGTCTACCCGAAAGATAGCGAAAGGTACCGAGGAGAAATGAGGAACAAGATTAATGCACGTAGACAACGTGTGAGGGGGTATATGAACCATTGCTGCAATTCGGTCACTTCACGGATCAGGTTGCCCGCTCTCTCCTCAATAGCGGTTGTCCTGCAACGTATTCATGTGGGACCCCACGCTGTTTCTCGGTCTCGATGGAAACCGCAGCAAAGACAATGCCGCGAATTTACTCACAAATGAGTCAATACACTGGTGCACAGAGGTATGGGACATGGGGGGAGAGGGGGGGGGGAGAGAGAGCGCAGCTGTACCGTCGTACAGAAGAAAGCAAGCTCTGCTGCGGGTTTCAGGAATTTTTCTGATTCCCTCCAACCCCTACCCCCCCCCTCCCCACCATCCTTTCCTGTCTCTCTTTCTGTCTGTCAAAATCTCTCTCTCTCTCTCTCTCTCTCTCTCTCTCTCTCTCTCTCTCTCTCTCTCTCTCTCTCTCTCTCGTCTGCAATAATAAACCATCAAAGTGTAAAAGTGTCAACAGTCTCTCTTTTAACCTCCCTCCCTCTTCCTTTCTGTCTGTCTGTCATTTCTCTGTGTGTGTGTGTGTGTGTGTGTGTGTGGGTGTGTGTGTGTGTGTGTTGTGTGTGTGTGTGTGTGTGGTGTCTCTCTCTCTCTCTCTCTCTCTCTCTCTCTCTCTCTCTCTCTCTCTCTCTCTCTCTCTCTACAACAACACACACACACACACACCACACACACACACACACACACACACACACACACACACACACATACACACAATCTTGTAAATAAATTTTCGAGTTCGAGCTCCTCTCTCTCTCTCTCTCTCTCTCCCCCCTCTCCTCTCATCTCTCTCTCTCTCTCTCTCTCTCTCTCTCTCTCTCTATCTCTCTCTCTCTCTCTCTCTCTGATATAACCGTAATGGTTGACAGGGCGTAAAACACGAACTTACTTACTTACTCTCTCTCTTCGACTTCCTGCTCATCGTTATCATTCCCAACAGCAGCGATAACGTGCAACATTTGTTATTACTTTTTTTCATAAAAATACCTCTTTATTACAAACATATTAAACAGCAAATATTCTTCATACCAAATATGCTGAAATGTTGAGCTGCACTTGTAGAACTTTGTAGCCTTTAAGTTTAGGGCATTTTGAAACATGGACTTCATCATCAGTTATAGTTACCTTCAAAGGAACAGCACTAGGACTCTCATCTGACTGACAGAAGATGACTGCTTACAAATGAAAGTGATAAGCAGGACATTTTCACATCTGAATGCAGAATAGCGGTTTCATAAACATTAAAGCTTTTGAAAGTCAAAGGCTTTAAGACAACAGTGGTATAATATAAATGTGAACATTTGACAATCACAAAAACATATGATATGTTTAATTACATGATATGTATAATGTAAGCATTCATTGTATTTGTGTAGATTTACATTATGTTAATATGCACAGTGAACTCATGATGAACTCCCTCAAGCACTCACCGCTCCACCTGCTACACTCCTGGACCAAAGCAAATCTTGAATAGATAGTGATCAGCATAGTATGGTTAGTACAGTATATCTAGCTGAATTTCTATTCAGCTGTGCGGTAAATTTGTCATTGCATGAAGTGCAGAATGCTCACCACAACCGTGCAGTTATTGGTTTTCAACATCCAGGTAACCACGTAGGTCACATGCAAGAAGACTAGCTGACTTTACACATGGTCATACTGAATTAGTTCTGTTCTCGCCCCTTGGTTTAAACCGTTTTCATTAATGAAACACACCAACATACAATAACACAATATTTGGTGATGAGGAGGGGTGCGTCAAACAAGTAAACTTATATGAGATGTACAAAATCACAAGCATATGTGGTGGGTATGCTAACATTGTAACACTAGATTTTTTAACGAGAGAGAGAGAGAGAGAGAGAGAGAGAGAGAGAGAGAGAGAGAGAGAAGAGAGAGAGAGAGAGAGAGAGAGAGAGAGAGAGAGAAGGGGGTGGGGAGGGAAATGGAAGGTGGAAAGGAGACACGGAGTGTGGAGACAGAAGAGGCACATAGCGTTTTGGTTACGTCCTGTATTCTACATAAACTCACACAAGTTGATGAAATTCCAAGGAAATTAGAGTACTACTAATCTGGAGGGCCAATACCAAGACCTCTACAAGAACAAACAGATATTTGTACAACTCCCCACCGCCCCGTGCTACCAGAGCGATCCATCCTTTCGCTGTCAGCGAAATGGGTAAACAACGCCCTTCACGACTGGCTCTCCATTGTTACCGGGGGTCAATCAATTTTCCCTCAAAGAAACAGTCACTGCGAGCTGCTTCGATCTTCATGTGCAATCTTGTCCCAGCCTAAATACGGTAACAGAGCTTTCGTTTCGAAACGTTGCCAGAATCAAGGGAGAATGCGCACGTTACAAAACCCACGGAAGCACGCGTGCTCACGTTAGAGAACCCACGGCAACCGAAAATAACACTACTCTGGCAAAGCTCTGTACACATTCCAGAGACGTTGGTGATGATGAATGATGTGTAGTCCGACTTTTTTCTCGACGGGCATTTTGTCTTGCCCCAGCCAAGGAGAGACCAAACTTTTCCCATTGGCAAAAAAGAAAGAAAGAAAATCAGGAGAGAGAGGGGGGGGGGAGAGAGAGACAGAGGCAGAGACAGAGAGACAGAGCGAGACAGAGACAGAGAGACAGACAGTGACAGACAGAGAGGACACACATTTGTGACTGTATACACATTTGTGAAGCCGTGCCAAGAATCACCACCCACATCAAACACCTTTACATGCCCTAGCTCCCTCCGCTAGTGGCCTTGTTCGTTTCGATGGACCGTCACTGCTGAGACCATCACTGTGGTTCGTTTGTTGGACGTTCGCCGCCGAAATGACTATTGGTCTACTTCGATTTGTTAGATCTCCCGATGCTGAGCTGACTACTGGCCAAGTCTGCTTGTTGGACCTTTGCCTCTGGAATGACTACTGGCCTGGTTCGTTTGCCAGGCCTCTTTTGACGTCTCCAAGGTGATACTGTCGAAAGACCGAAATCACTGGCGGTGGGGGACGAAAGGGAACTTGATCACCACCAGAAAGAATTTGCACTAAGATGATGATAATGATGACGACGATGGATGATGATGATGATGATGATGATGATGATGATGATGATGATGATGATGATGATGATGGGGCGACGGTGATGACGTCAATGACGATGGTGGTGGTAATGGTGATGGTGGGGGACGACGGGTAACTTGATCACGATGAACGAGGATGAGGATGACGACGACGACGACGACGAAGGCGATGACGACGATGAAGGTGGTGGTGGTAATGGTGATGATGCTATAGTTATATCAATGCCGCAATAGCCTGCACATGGATCTTGGAGAGGTAGAAGGAAATGCCGACTTGCTGCATGCCGAGTCGTGTTAAAGACGAAGGACTGGAGTGGACGATGAAGACGATGGTGGTGATGATGACGACGATGATGATGGCAATGATGATAATGACGACGATGACGACGATGATGATGATGATGATACGGATATATCAATGTTGCAGCTGTTTGCACACGGAGCTTGCAGAGGTAAAAGGAAATGCTGACTTGCTGCATACTGAGTCATGTTAAAGACGAAGGGCTGGTAAGTAAGTAAGTAAGCAAGTAAGTAAGTGACTTGGTGTCTTACGCCCAGACAACCATTAGGGTTATATCAGGGCGATACAATTCTGTCATTACACAATAAATATTAAAAATATGTACGTGCTAAAACTGATATGGAGAGAGAGAGAGAGAGAGAGAGAGAGAGAGAGAGAGAGAGAGAGAGAGAGAGAGAGAGAGAGAGAGATTTTTTTTAACAAACTTAAAATGTGAGTTAAAAAAACGAACATAACCAGGAATGATTTCTGGGTTTAAATTTTTCCAAAAATATTGACCTTCAGAAAGTTAAAAACTCTTCTCAGGCGAAGTGTCCTGAAACAACACACGCAGTGATTGAGCTGTAAAGTGGCTGTGTCTCATTTCAATAAAATCCGAACAAGTAAGTAAACTATGTTCACTGGTTAATCTCTCATCATATCCGATGCACACTGGCTGTTCCTCACCCTTCAATAAAAAGGAGTGATAAAAGAATGGCAATGGACGTCTCGTCTCTGGCGTACGGTTGCCATCAAACGTCTCCCGCTTTCTGACCACGTAGTATGCAGGTCTTCAGGGTGTTTCTGGTGGAAGCCACCGCCGTGCTTTGTTTCTCTAAGAGGGAGGACCTGGAAGGGTTACCACCTCTTTAAATCTCTTGCACGAGCTGAACACCCATGCCAGCACCAGAGCCAATTCAGGCCAAGCAATAAAGTTAACGACAATAACCAATTTTCCCCGGCGGTATTTCGACCGCAGCCTACAGCCTCAAGGCTTTCTTCAAATGACGCAGTTGTTTGCACAGTGCTGACAACTCACTGCAATGATTACAAGGCTTTCTTCAAATGGCGCAGTTGTTTGCACAGTGCCGACAACTCACTGCAGTGATTACAACCGCTCATGAATATGCTTCTTTTTTTCTGGTGGTAGACGGGAAAACTGCTTTGCGGGTGAAGGTCTTTACTCGCTGCTGCACCCACAGGAAAATAAGCCAGTAATCTTCTGTGACGGCATAGGCTGATGAAGACTATGTCCTCTGTTTTGGGCCAAACACGCACAAAACAAAACAGCGGTCTCATTTCAGAGTAACATCACAGGCATAAACTATGTCCAACCGCTAACGCCGAGACGGCAGCATACCACCTTCCATTCACAGCCACAGATTATTATGGTTCTTCTTATTCCATTCTCATGCAATCATGGCCAAGCCTTCAATCAGATCTTATTCACATGCGCGACGGTTTTGCAAGCACACGATACGCTGCTGCATGAGGCGACCCTCCTGATTGTGGGGAAAAGCCAATTACTAACGGCACCCTTTTCCTGTCCAACCTCAAACTATTCAGCAAAGCTGGTCTGCGATTCTCGAGTGTCTCAATAACATGCCTCGTGTCGCATTTACGAATTTAAAAAAAATCTCCCTATCTCCTCAAAAAAATCATGCGTTTACCAATAAATAAAAATCCCCCCTCCCCCTTTCCCAAAATCAATGTTTTTTTCTCGTTGACCATGCACGCAGGCGCCATTTTCCCCCACGCAGGCGCCATTTTCTCCCAGCATTCCCTGTGAAAGGAGAGCTTCCGTGGCCGAGGTGGCGCTGCAAATATGATGGGGCATGCCAAGACTGAGCGATAACAGCGAGGTTTATGTCTCCGGCCGGGAATACTCCTCTCCAATTTAGGGCCGGGACGGCAGCCCTGTGGCCAAATCGTCCCAAGGTCAATTTCCTTTTCACGCCATGCCGGAAGCGGGCGTGCTGCTGTGGAACGTCCTGTTGCCCCCAGAAAAGGTTTTATAGTACCGCAGTGACTACAGCCTTTCACACGGTGTTTGTTTCCTTCGGGAGACTTAATTATGCATTCCCTATTATTACGGTATGTGATGCACTTTCACCAAAAATATTCTCATTTTGCTACACGACTTTTATGATTGGCGTGAATGTGCCAGCGAGTGTACTTGGCATCATGTAACATTCCTCGTGCAGTAACTCTGAGTTTAGCAGTAAAGCTTTATGTCTGGCGTGGATGTGTGAGTGTACTTGGCATCATGAAACATTCCTCGTGCAATAACTTGTGAAATCTGGCAATAAAGCTTTATGATTGCCGTGAACGTGTGAATGCACTTGGCATCATGAAACACTCCATGTGGAGTAACTTTGAATTTGGTAATAAAGCTTTATGATTGCCGTGAATGTGTAAGTGAGTGTACTTGGCATCATGAAACATTCCTTGTGCAATAACTTGTGAAATTTGGCAATAAAGCTTTATGATTGTCGTGAACGTGTGAATATACTTGGCATCATGAAACATTCCTTGTGCAATAACTTGTGAAATTTGGCAATAAAGCTTTATGATAGCCGTGAACGTGTGAGTGTACTTGGCATCATGAAACATTCCATGTGCAGTAACTTTGAATTTGGTAATAAAGCTTTATGGCTGGCGTGGATGTGTGAGTGTACTTGGCATCATGAAACATTCCTTGTGCAATAACTTGTGAAATTCGGCAATGAAGCTTTATGATTGCCGTGAAAGTGTGAGTGTACTTGGCATCATGAAACACTCCATGTGGAGTAACTTTGAATTTTGTAATAAAGCTTTATGATTGCCGTGAATGTGTAAGTGAGTGTACTTGGCACCATGAAACATTCCTTGTGCAGTAACTTTGAATTTGGTAATAAAGCTTTATGACTGCCGTGAATGTGTGAGTGTACTTGGCATCATGAAACATTCTTTGTGCAGAACGTTTTAAACTTGGTAAAAATATTGGGTTGTATTGCAATGTATTGTGTTGTATAATACTGAAAGGCCCGTGTCTGGACACAGCTCTGCTTGACGTGTTTACACCCAGGTGCTAATAGGGGTCTAGGTCATAACCGACGAACATGTATAATAATTATTATAGACACCGTAAAATCTTTAAAATACACAAACACATGTCTGATTCACTGTCACAAAGTACAATCTCACATTTCTAGAGCCTATTTATATTCCGAGGGCTAACACGGAAAATTGCAGTCGACAAAAACTAACGCATTTAAAAAGTAGGAAGAGGGTTTGGAAAAATGAAGGTGAATGGATAATTGGGAAGGTATGGAATCGTGCATGTGTAGGTGAAACATTATGAATAAATGCCTACATATACGGGTAATATATACCTATTTCGCCAATTAACACGATAATGTTAAAGACAAAGATTGCTGAAGCGAGCGAGTGGCTGTGTGAAGTTAAGTGAGGGTGACAGAAACTTCACTGAGGTCGCGTTTCTCACCCAGCTCCATGGTCTAATGGTTATTACTCCGGACTCTCACGCAAACGATCACGAGTTCAAATCTCGGTGGAACCTGAAAATGCTATCTCTGTCTGTCTGTCTGTGTGTGTGTGTGTGTGTGTGTGTGTGTGTGTGTGTGTGTGTGTGTGTGTGTGTGTGTGTGTGTGTGTGTGTGTGTGTCTCTCTCTCTCTCTCTCTCTCTCTCTCTCTCTCTCTCTCTCTCTCTCTCTCTCTCTCTCTCCTTTTGTTGTTGTTGTTGTTGTTGGTTGGTGGGTTGGCTTCTTGTTGTTGGTGGTGGTGGTGGGTTGGTTTGTTGTTGCTGTTGTTGTTGTTGGCTGGTTGGTGGGCTGGTTTGTTGTTGTTGTTGATATTGTTTTTATTCTGCTGCTGAAACACCAACATCACCAAAAACGTGCAACATTTTTTTTCCTCAATGCATACGTCTCTGTGTCAATGTTCACATTACTGAAATAAAGCTTCAGCGCTGCCATTCCTGTGGAAACGGGTTCGTTGCCTCTGTTACTATATATATATAATATTATTATTATTCGCTTGGCGAGAATGCAACACACAGGAAGAATGTGAGGGGGGGGGGATGCATTAGACTTTTAGACAACACATATCTGGACACCTGTGATTGTCATTAGGCACCGCTGTTGTCGTTTAGTCGATCTGTCCATTGTTATACACGCCCACGAACAAGACAGTAAATTGCAGTCAATCGAATCCTTGTCCCCGTGACGAGATGTGTGTCTCTACGGGGGGACGTGCCGGGCTCATTGAAATCAATGCAGCAATCCGTTCCCCGGAAACAAATAGTCCAATGTTTCAGTGTCAGTATCAATATCAGTCATTACGGGGTTCAGCCGCTGGCGCCAATCTACGTAAGCCCCAGGTTAATGACGTGCTGGCCTGGTCCCGTGATAGAATGCTTACTATAAGTTAACGAAATGCCATGCACTGTTGCATGCGCGTGCGCGCTTTTTCGGGTTACCCCCCCTAACGATCCCCTCCAGTATACACATATATACACACACACACACGCACAGACACACACACGTACACACGCACACACACGCATGCATACACACACACACGCGCGCGCGCGCATGCACGCACATACACACACAAACACAGCGCGATCGCACGCACGCACGCACGCACGCACGCACGCACACACAAACACACACAGCGCGCTCGAACGCACGCACGCACACCACACACACACACACACACACACACACACACACACACACACACACACACACACACACACACACACGACACACACACGCGCTCGCACGTACGCACGCACGCACGCATACCACACACACACACACACACACACACACACACACACACACACACACACACACACACACACACACACACCACGCAACTACCGTTTCTCGTGGAAACAAACACTTCCTCTCGCCAAACTCTCAAGCGCCCACAGATAGCCCTGTTCCCCGTTACCCCCTCCCATCCGCTACCCCCCAACTCACCCACCCCGTCCATACCACCACCACCACCACCAACAACAACACCCCGTCACCCCTACCTCTAATCAGAGCCAGGTTAGTTGCTCGGCAGGTACTCTGCGAACCAATCTGTTCGCCAGCAAGCTGGACGGGACAAAAGAAGAGAACCATCGTCCAAATGTCATCGCTCATTTCGCCTGTCGTCTGCCGGGCGAAAAAAACAGGACAGGGCATTACTGCAGCAGTCTACCACTGGACAGAGCGTTATTTTCTCCGCCACTGCAGGAGATGGGGTGTGAATTAATGTAATGTAATGCAGCGGTGGAACTGATTGAATGGAAACTCGGAAACGCTCGACGGGCGCTTTGGGAAGAGATGAGCGAATTTTCTGCGCCGTGTTTGACATCTTTGTGAAGATTCCGTTGAACAGGCTCGTCAATAAAACACGGAAACTGACGCAAAAACACGAGAAATGGGCCCATCAAAAAAATCAACGAATCAATCAACCAGAGTATAATGTTTTGTGTCAGGTTTGACAGCTGTGTGAAGATTCCGTTCAACAGGTTCGTCAATCAGACGCGGAAACAGATCCAGAACACTAGAAATCGACCCATCAAAGAAATCAACGAATCAATCAACCAGTCTGTCAACTGACCACTCAACCGCTCCAATAATCAGCCTTACTGATGAATCAAGCTGCGCACAGAAGCTTTGACATGTTCTAGACATTTTGAAATTAAGACTGTGAAACAAAAGTGCTGATGATTATTACAATTAACCTGTCGCCAAAATGTGACTGACATCGGCGATTAGCCAATGAGCGCTCGCAGTCCTAACACACCCTTCAGCCAATCCTTCGACAAACAAAGGAAGTTACAGGCCTATCCAGATCATCTGACAGCGAACCAAGTGTATGGGGGATATAAACTCGGATATATACAGTGCCCAAATCGACCTGAAGGTGCAGTAAAGTTCGTACCATTCCCTAATCCACACCGAAGTGGGGAGAAACGAGAGAGAAGGATAAATAAACATGCGCGGTCGTCCTCCTTAACGACCATCATCGACGGTAATCTCAGTCGTCTCATTCAGCCTTTGTCTGTACAAAGGTCAGTACAGGAATATGCTCATTGTTTGGCATTAAGCTTACAAAGCCAACTGTGTTGAGTTCAGCGTTTCTTGTTCAAAATACATTCCCGGATAAGCCTAGAGACTATGTTTTTTGTTTTTGTGTTTTTCGAAACTGGATTCATCGTACCGATCGCCGCGAACACAAAACCCACTGTTTCAGCTGTCACGATAGTACGTGTCAAAGCCACTGTCATCTCTTGGTGTCCTTACCATACCGGTATGAAATAGCGGAGAAGGGAGAATAGCGCTATGTAAAAGCGATCATCAAATACGATCGAGCTATCATCACAGAGCTCGATCTTTAAAAGTCGCCAGCGACGCCATGCTTCGTAATATTACATATATTATAAATGTGTGAAAGTACTGGAGCAGTGATCGTGCCGTCACGAAGGTTAATCGCAGCAGCGCTATAGTCCATTCTGAATTCCTTCTTGCGTTTAGCCACTTAATTCTTTTGCTCTTCTTCCTCTTCTTCTTCCTCAGAGACAGCCATAGCGACCTTCGCTACGTGGCATCGTAGACTATGTGGCTGGGCTCAAAGCACCAACTAACTAACGAACTGGCATCGTGGATGACTGTTTACGGCGGAAATACGAAGACAGTTACGTGATGTCCCGTAAGCACACTTTTTGCACCTCCGACGAAAATGTTACTTACGGAGCGTGGATTGTGCAGCAGATTAGCTGGTAAAATGCAAGTCCAGTTCATAATCTTCTGCTTCATTTAAAAAAGAATTGTTTTTTGTTGTTGTTGTTTTTTGCTTTCAAATTCACTGTTTTGGTTTCAGAAATCTAGCAGTCAAAATTGTTTCAGACTTTTCAAAATTCTGTTTCAGACGTTTTAAATCCGGCATTATACAGTGATGAAACTGTCACTAGGATTCGTTTGCGCGGAAGGGCCCTTTTGTGATTTATATTGACGTTTTACTGTCCTTTCTCTGTCGCCATCCGCTCCCTTATTGGCAACTCTGCGTCAGAGTATAAACCAGGCGAAACACACCCAGCGATTCTGTCCATTAAAGATTTTTTCTCAAAAAGACATTACCGTTTGTATCTGCATACCTCACACTGAAAGCAAGCCACAGTCAGCCGTCCATTTCGAGACTTTCTGCAATTCATTACAGCTTGGTTCGACGCGCTCAAGCATATGTACCTTCTGGAAAATGGTACAACGTCCAGCTCATATGAAAAGAAAAGTGTCCCCCAAACCGCCAGCAAAATCAATTCCAATAACGTTTATCTCTTCCCAGTAGGACCACCTCCAAAGCAATTACATGACGTAAACAGTTCTACCGGTCCCGACCTGACCAATCACCCGGCGCAAGGTTTCAATCTAATTAACTGAAACCCCTGCGATGGGTCCGTCATGTATGTAGGCCACACATATAGCACCCTCGTGAGTGCTCGGCGTCCATCCTCCTGTTGCTCGCACAACCCGCACCAATAACAAGCTTCATAGTGCCGATTGTCAGTAACACACACAAACCACGAGCGCGTGCCCCCCCCCCCCCCCCCCCCCCCCCCACACATACACACTCACAAGTACATACAGACAAATGCGCATACTCACACAGTAACACACGCACGCACACACACACCACTCACTCACTCTCTCTCTCTCTCTCTCTCTCTCTCTCTCTCTCTCTCTCTCTCTCTCTCTCTCTCTCTCTCACACCACACACACACACACACAATCTCCCTCTCTCTCTCTCTCTCACACACACACACACACACACACACACACACACACACACACACACACACACACACACACACACACTCCTCACACACACACACACACACACACTTCCCACCCAGTATACAACCATTTCAAAAGGCATGTAATAGCTTGTGTGAAATTCTCCAAGTTTCATCTTCCGTTGTTGTTGTTTTTCTGTTTCTTTTGAGTCGAATGAATCCCTTGTGGGAAATCGGGTCTCCATAGCTGGGCAGTTAAGGTTACAGCCAGTCGCAAGAGTAACGTACACTGCCAATTCCCAGACAGTGTATGTGGTGTTTTACCAGATATTGCTCTTGTGGCGCAACAGGAATTAACATTATCACGGCACCCAGGGAAGGTCCCTTACAAGTCTTCGATTCCCAACTGCCGAGAGATGTTTCACGTGCGTGGCCGGAAGTGCATGAATCCGACATGGTTTCCTTCTTCATCCGATGGACTAGATGTTAATTAAGGACGATGGACTAGACATTAAACAAGGACGATGGGCTAGACGTTAATTAATGCCGGTATGTCCGCCACAATGAAGGCGAAAAGAACGATGAGTCCGGGTCACCTCCGCCTTGCGAAACACAAGCCCATGAACCACTGGGTGAGTGATAAATCGGCCACTTTGTCGTGGCACACCGACGTATGAAACAACTAACTACAAACAAAAAACAACAAAATAAAATACCACGAAATATATAATTATCATTATCGTCTTCTTTTTAGGTTTTGTTTGTTTGTTTGTGTGTGTGTGTGTGTGTGTGTGTGTGTGTGTGTGTGTGTGTGTGTGTGTGTGTGTGTGTGTTGCTGTTGTTGTTGTTTTGCTATGCTTTTCCTCCTCCCCCCCCCCCCCCCCCCCCCTCTTATCACTATCAACACAACAGACTGCAACCGCATCGCAAATATCAGCACTTTTGACTGTGGTAAAATGTTGAAGAACAAAGTCTACCTTTGCTATGAGCAAACAGCAAATCTGCTGACACCATTTCTTTCTAGACTGTGTGCGGAATTGGATACAATACCTAACGTCCAGACCCTTTTCTGTTCAGTCCCACAACCGGCCAGCCGTCTGAGATTCTCGCTCCAATCACTTCCAAATTGCAGTCATATTCTGTCAGACAGTCAGCCATCGTATGACAGAAATGTAGGCTATATTCAGACAGGGACAAGAGAGAGGGAGAGAGAGAGAGGGATGGGTGGGGGGGGGGGGAAGTACTTCAGGATGAATTGGCCAAACGAAATTACGTCCCCTGGACACGCATACGTCAGCAAGATGGCCGCCTGGCCCACTAACCATGAAAAAAAAAGAATGAAAAAAAAGAAAGAAGAATAGGTGATTTGCCGCATATATGCTTCCGCTTCTAGATTATTTAAAAAAAAAATCTTTCTTAACGTTCAAAAACTATTGCTATCTAACGACCACTTTCTTTCAGTTCTTTTGAATACATGTCTCCCTTTCATTAACTGAAAAGGCCGCTTAGATGTGACAGCTGAGAGTATTCTCCCATTCTGACGGGGTCTACCATTCACTGGGTGGTTTTCTGTCGTTAGTACTGGGCTGATATTTTTTCATCATTATGTGCCGGTGGTCACTAATAAGCAACCCATGTAACGAAACACGTGTCTGACCAAGGCAGCCATCGGGTATTATGTATTTGGAAACCCTTCTTCTCTCTTTTTAGCACACCGGGGAAGCAAAAGTCGGATTCGTTTCCGGAAGAGACTGACGCACGCAATATGTTCTTTATGAAGGCAGTCGGCCTCCCCCCACTCCCCACCCCACCCTGTTTAAGATCTTACAGATTTACAACAATCAATTACTTGCTTGGTTTAGGGCTTGCGAAGCACTACTAGCTCCACGATCAGACAACCGTATGTATGATGTTAGCACACCTGTCTGTATAAATTTTACACTCTCTCGCATCTTCTACTCCGCTGCGTTACGGCTCTGATTAAACTTCTGACTGTTCCTCTGTACGCTCCATGCCCGGACCCAGTTTAATTACGCAATATTCAACACGCATCGAATCCACCGTGAAATCGTATCACGGCAGCAGAACAGTTATAGACATAAGTTCATCGCATCACAGGTAAAAACGTCTGAGACGCTGCTCGTGCATGACACACCTCAGGGAGCTCAAATGTAAGCCATGAAAGTGCTTCTTTTGTACACAGCATCTTGGGGGGCGGGAATGGCTCAGTGGTAGAACGACGGTTGTAGGAGAGTTCGGCAAAAATATGAACGTAATGAACCGGGAAGGTAAAAGAAATTGACAAAAAGAGAGGACTTAGATTTCTGCAACCATGGCAGCCGACCTTCCGTTTAGCTCTAATTAAGCAAATTTATGATCTTAGCATCCAGGCTCTCTCTCTCTCTCTCTCTCTCTCTCTCTCTCTCTCTCTCTCTCTCCTCCCCCCCCCCCCCCCCCCCCCTCTCTCTCGCTCGCTCGCTCGCTCGTTATGGGTTTTAGTTTTTGGAGCTATGATCGTTATTCGATAGTCCCAAAGTCTTGTACATCTCACTCTGAAAGCATGATGGTCAAGCACCTGCCTCAAACTTCTGTTTCGCGTACTTCCCTTTTGACGTACTTAAAGGGAACTGGAACTGAGGAAGCATCGGGGGCCCTATGGATACGTAGGAATGAAATAAATGAATATACACAGCGCAGTTTTTCACTCGATTTCTCGTCCTCTTCTTTAGACCGTGAGTGCTGCCATCTGGTTTACGAAAACAAATACATAGCTTACGAATGTGGTAACACTGAACGCCGTAATATTTTTGTACCTTAAAGATGGAAGAGACAAGAAAACAGACAAGCAGGCAGACAAACAGACAAGCAGCCATGCACAAAACAGACAGAAAGGCAAGAACATTTAAACTGTCTGGATGTTCTTGTCTTGTCTGTCTTTTCCCCCCTCTCTTTGCCTGTCACACAGAGGATGTAAAACGCGTAAGACAAGCTAAGATTGTCTTCTGTTGTCACGTCTCCGGCCCATAACAACAGGAGTGAATATTCAGACAATTCTTCTTCTCATCGATTCGCTGACGGACTTAATTAAACTTGGCCATTTTCTGGGAGAAATTTTCTTAGAATCCTCACGAATAAACTTGGGAAAGAAATGTGCAATCAAGCCGAAACCACCAACGAAGTAGGAAAGATGGTGGGAATTTCTATCGAAAGAAAATTGCCAGCTGAAGCCTGTGAGACAGGCGATATCGCAAAGAAAAGTCTGTGCTGAATAAGGAAATGTTGAAGACAAAATAACAACCCTGGACGAAGTAACAAAATATCGTTAAAAAAGTAAGTGTGTGTGTGTGTGCGTGTGCGTGCGCGTGTGCGTGAGTGCGCGTGCGTGCGTGTGTGTGTGTGTGTGTGTGTGTGTGTGTGTGTGTGTGTGTGTGTGTGTGTGTGTGTGTGTGTGTGAAAGAGAGAGAGAGAGGGGAGGGGGGTGGGGAACAGACAGACACACTGAAAATATACAATGAAGTGAATCTGGCATTGCAATGAAAAAGACAGCAACAGCAAATAACAGCAATACTAACGCTGAACCATCAACACCATACAGTCGACTGCCCTATGCATTATACATGTGCAACGACCGACTAATTACATCAAACCGCTGCCATAATAACTCTCTCAGTTAAAGAGCACCTCCTGCGGAGCAACATTTTCTGTTTGAAAGCATGCTTTTTTACCGCAAAGAAAAAGAAGAAAAAAAGTACGCGATCTGTCACAAGCGGCCTACTGCAGTGCCGGATGAAGTGAGACTGATGCGGCAAAACAGGGCTGCTGGCTCAGACAAACACACCAGCGTCTATCTGGAACTTCTCACTGTCCAAAACCGGAAGCCAGCAGTCTTCCAGGCAGAGACTCGACCGCTTGATGCAGAAGAGGGTGGAAAGGGCGAAAATGAGAATGGCTGGACAGTTAGAAGTGGTGGTAAGGAGGAGAAGTGGGGGCGGGGGGGGGGAACCAGTACAGTGCTGGTTGGTTAACTTGTTTAACGCCGAGTTGTCTCGGAAGAGGTAGTGGACCGAGATCCAAGGAGGTGGGGGAAGAGGGAGATTATATATATATATATATATAATCCCTATCGCTACACTGCCACCACCAGAATTACTCCTGCATTCAGATGGGTAGTGATGAGAGCCGTTTTAGTGTTTCATTAACTGTATGGGGCAAAGTTACAAAGACAGTGTTCATAAAACATAACTTTTGAAGAGAGAGAAGAGCTAAAGCAGAATGAAACCAAGGTACTTCTGTTTACCAGCCTAACGTCTTACCACAACTACAATACAATGCGGGGAATTCAAACTCCTATTATGAATATTTTTTTAAACTACAATACAATTCGGGGAATTCAAACTCCTATTATGAATATTTTTTTGCAACTACAATACAATACGGGGAATTCAAACTCCTATTATGAGTATTTGTTACTACAATACAATACGGGGAATTCGATTTCCTATTATGAATATTTTTAAGTGCACATGCACCAGCCCATGCACTCATCAGTCCTTTCTCGTGTGGCGTACGGGGAAGGTGTGGGAGGTGAAGGGGGAGGGGTAGGAGGGGGGGGGGGACTAATGTGGTTCCTTGTTTTTGACATGTGCCAACGAACTCAACGGCAATCACAACTGCAATGATAAACAAATACAAATACACTGTGTTCACATACCAAACTAGATAAAAAATATATAAAAAACTTAGGAGGGACAGAATGAGCGAGAGAGAGGGAGGGGGGTGAGACAGACAGACAGAAGGAGAGAGAGAGCGGGGAGAGAGACAGACAGAGAGACACATATACATACACAAAGTCAAAGACACACAGTCAGACTTTGGAACATCAGAGATCTGCACCCCAGAACAAATTCATAGCAAACTGCATCAACGCTGCCACATCCGGAAGAAAAAAAGAAGCCCAGAAAAGCCATAGCAAAGCAAACCAAAGACTAAAACATGACTGTGTGAGTGCGTGCGTCCGGCGTGTATGTATACATGTGTGTGTGTGTGTGTGTGTGTGTGTGTGTGTGTGTGTGTGTGTGTGGTGTGTGTGTGTGTGTGTGTTGTACTTAAGATTAACTTATGGGTGTGACAATTAGTATGTGCGTGAACGATACGGGCACCATTGTGATTGCAACTGTATTTTCTTTTTACTGTTTATATACTTCTTTTAAAAAAATCAAATTAAGTGAGTGAAACTGTATAGTATTTACTTATAGTGCTTTTTTTAAATTATTTGTTAAAGGCAGGCAACTGAATTTCCTTTTTAAGGATTAATAAAGTATTAATGTAGTGTAGTGTATTATTGTATTGTAGAAGTATAATCAACCTAGATCAAGGCTAATTAGTAACGACACCCAGCAAAAACGAACACCGAGAAAACGAAAGAACGTGGGGAGGAAAAAGAAGAAGAAGAAAAACTTGTCGAAATGCACGCTGACAGTTTTTTCCTTCTATTCTTTTTCCAGAACAGAAATCATCGCCGTTTCGGCTATAACTTCACGACTCCAGATTCTGGATTATATCCGGTGGTCAAATTGAGGGCAACGCGTCTTTGTGCATAAAAAAATACCGGATGCAGACTTGTCTATTTCGATGCTGGGAGCAATCCCACTGTCAGCAACTGAAAGGTTTGTCACGAATATGGAAATGCGCGTTGGGAGGTTTTTATCCGTCTGTATGAGGGATTTGTCCGGACGTTTTAGTTTCCGCTGCAGACGAACAGGTTGGAGCATCTCCAGCCCAGCCTCCCATGCCTGCGGCTGTGCGTAGCTCTGCTGTGACGTACTAAAGAGAAATCATACTGCAAAGAACAAACTGCTCCAAGTCTAAATAAAACTGACGAGCGGCTGTCGCTCCGATAATCGGCTTCTCTTTCAGGAGTCCTATATTTTTTTGTACGTAGCATCCAACGGTATTCTAGTTATACATAATTATATATTTTCTTTATGTCGTTATCATTGTTGTTTCAGTTTTGTTTGGTTGGTTTTTGTGTTGGTTGGTGGTGATTTTTGTTGTTGTTGATATGTTGTTGTTTTTTGGTCGTTTTCGTTAGTTTTTTGTTTTTTTCTGTGGCGAGGGTGGGTGGATGTACTTTTGGGTTTCCTTTTCCTTTTAATTTTCACCTTGACATACTTCACGCGGTTGACTGCCACGGGCATTAGAAACGAATTATGTACATTTTACAACTTGTCCCGATGGTAGATTGATTTAACCCGTAGTTGGGGACAAGGCAGCAGCGGCCGCAACTGGCTGAAGACAAAATTCCAGCCGAGGACGATAGCCTTACAGCTCTGGTGGTGGAGGTGTATTTACAGTTCCATTGAGCTACTTGGACCAGCGCTGTCACATCCGGATACTCGCCTTTCCGGCAAAGCGCTCCAAGCTCAAAAGAAGTCGTGACTTTGCATGAGCACGCAAGGTTTAAAAAGAACCTCTCTTTTTTCTTCTTCTTCTTCTTCTTCGTCTTTTCTTTTTTCTTTTTCTTTTTCTCCCCATTCTCTCCAAGCGTGGAGTAATTTTTGAGAGGGAAAATCGATCTGGAGTTTTGCTAGAATGTGATTGTTACGCCACGCCTCAATCACACGGTGAAAGGGAGAGGGAAGGGCTGAATAGTCTGAGATGGGCTTTCCTCTGTTCGGCGAGCTGCTTCTTTTCTCACTCTTTTTGCTGGCGTGGAGTTCAGTTTTAGATTGGTCGCCCCTGGAAAATGCTCTGTTCCTCTCTCTCTCTCTTCTCTTTCTTCTCTTTCTTCTCCCGCCCTAAACCCCTACCCCCTTTGCCCCCCCTCCCCCCCCCCCCTTTAAATCGAATTGGTCTCTGAATGGGTGGGATGTTTTTTTGGTTTGCCAGCTGTCTACTTCTCTTTGGTGTCTGTCGTCGTATGGCAGTTTGCTCTGTCCCCGAATGGGTTTGGGGGTGTTACTGCCTGCGTGTCTGCTTATCTGTCTTTTATCTGGGTTGCTGCTTGAGGGCTGGCCGTCTGCCTCCTTCATTGTGTAACAGTCAGCCCGTCTGCCCTAATGATGATGATGACGACGACGACGACGACAATAATAATAATAATAATGGTGCTGATGACGATGATGATAATAATAATAATATTAATAATGACGATGATGATGATAATAATGAAGATGATGATGATAATAATAATAGTAATAATAATAATAATGGGCACTTTCTGCGCACATTCTTTTACACGTACATAATATAGTTATACAGGTCATCTTGTTCCATCACATGCATCGTCACACGTTAAACTGTACAAATTTGACTGCTAGGCAACAACAACAACACAACAAAAAGACAACAACAGCAACAATAACAACAAAAAGAAGAGGAAATCATATTAACCACAAGAAAATTCGTGTTCACTTAATGAAACTGGTTCTTGTTAAACCTGCACACAGAAGTCAACACACAGCTCTGCGTTGAGATCAAAATTAATACATGTTAAAATACTTGTGGTCGTAACCCTGCCTGTACGTTACTGCACACTCTTAAACTGTGAATCCTTTATATATAAATAGCTATTGTTTGTTTGTTTGTTTGTTTGTTTGTTTGTTACTCATGTGTGCCACCCACGTTTTCCTTTGGATGTACTTTAGCTTGAAAACACACGAAACGGTTAAAAAGAAAGATTGTTTTTTGTGTGTGGATGTAACAAAGAAGTACTTTGACTTGAAAACACACGAAAAGGTTAAAAAGAAAGCTTGTTTTATTCAGAGTCCAAAACAAGCGCGAATTTCCAGTGAAAAACACGTATGCTGTGTCGCCGAGTATCACTGGGTGGAGGGGGAGGTGGGGGGGGGGGGGGGGGAGGTATCCTTTATGAAAATAATTACCCCTGGCGGAGTTTATGTACCTTGTATTTACTCGTGTGGCGAGTAACAGTAAACGTAGGCGATTCGGGCCTTAGCTGCTGCGTTCATTTGTTTGTATTTTCTTCTTCATCATGTCGTCCCCCCCCCCCCCCCCCCCCCCCCCCCCCCCCCCCATGCAAGCTCTCTAAGCCTCATTCTGTTTCTGATTATTGTTTTCAGTTAACGAAGAGACGGCAAGCACACCAACAAAAGACGAAAGAAATGAAATCTGCCCCCCCCCCCCCCCCACGGTGCTTTCATTCTCTCCCAAAACGTCTGCTTGAAGGTTAAGACGATCCAATTTCATTCCCATCATAGTTTGTCAGTGTAGTGTCTGTCAGTTCGGTGCCTGCAAAAAGGCGTCTTCGCTTAAAATTAATGTGCTCATGTTTTGTATTGTCTAATCAAAATACGATTTCTTTCCAACTTTTCGTGTGTTTTGATCTTGTTTCAGAAAGTTGGTATTCAGCATTGCATTTCTTTCTTATACTTTTTTTTTTTTTTTTAATCAATAAAGTGGTATACGTTGACATCGGCCCTCAAGTTTTAAGCGGCATATGCTATAAAAACTCTTCTTCTTTTTTAAATACAACTGCTCGAAAGTGATGTAAATTAATCATTCAAAAGAGACACACCCCCCCCCCACCCACCCCCCCCCCCCACCCCGGACGAAACGTCACAACTGGCTAATACTTGCAGCCTTGCTGTTTGCAAGGGGAATAATTGGTAGCAGAGTTACGCCACTTCCTGTTGCTCGGCTCACTGATTCATTTTGCCGACAGATCTGTAACTTTTCAAGCTGGATTAAAAGTTGTCAGTGCGGAGACCCTTGTCCATCTCGAGCACAGGGAATTGCCAAATAATCTTGAACAGGTCAGGTTTTGAAGCTGCTCACTGACTCTGTGTGTGTGTGTGTGTGTGTGTGTGTGTGTGTGTGTGTGTGTGTGTGTGTGTGTGTGTGTGTGTGTGTGTGTTGTTGTTGTTGTTGTTGTTGTTGTGGTCGTGGTGGTGGTGGTGGTGGTGGTGGTGTCGTTGTTGTTGTTGTTACCCTGTGCTCCCACCAGTGCGGCTGATGGGCGCTCTAGAAATCGTCTGTATTATTATTATTGTTGTTGCTGTTATCATTATTTACCACTAGCACTGCCAACACACACACGCACATATATATAAACTCCGCGGGCTCTGAACGCGGAAACCTGTACCAGTCGTTCCTGACATGATTTTTTTTTTTTTTTAGCGCTTTGAGCCGCGGGGTAGGCCCTTTACAATTTTCCATTATTATTATTATGATTAAAATTGTCTACCGCCGACTTGTCTCCGGAGAGGTGCTGGTAAATTTTCGTTTGTGACGGCGAGCAGGGTGGCCCCTTTCAGTAAGCGGGTCCACACGGGAAATCTCACTAAGTGGGGAGAGGATAGGTAAAAAATGAAGTTGAATGGACCGGGAAGAATTCCTGGCAGTATGCGGAGCATGCATGGCTATATGCTGACCTACTCCAGGTTTTTAAAGGGAGAACCTTTCATGGCTCTTGCTTCTCTGGATAGAGGACCTTAATTTCTATGCCCTGAATGCCCTCTGCGAGGGAAACTGAAAAGACATTGGTTTGTAGCGACCAGTCAACCATGGCGATTATATCAGGGGGAAACTAACAGTCTGGATAAGCTTTCCTTTCCTAACGGAGATACAAATGTGCCACCCTTTCATTATTACTACTGCTGCTGCTGCTGCTACTATTACTACTACTACTTGCTGCTACTACAACTACTATCATTCCTGATCAAATTTCCCCATTTCTCTCTGTGTGACTGAATGTAGCCTACTATCAGCAGATTTACATAGTCGAATTCCGGGGTAAAAACAACAACAACAACAAACCTAATCATACGATGTCTGCTTAGTGCATTACACTCTTTGTTTCATTTCACCTCGATGAAACAACGCGCTTTTGTGCCTGAAGGAAACGCAACAACAACAAACTGTTAACCCTGAACGCTCTGGGTCTAACTATGTGAACAGTTTTTTACTGCGGCTTTTCCCTCTTTGATTTCCTCAAGTGCTCATGAAGGTGGCAGTAACTGAGCCTACTAAGGACACGTACACCTCTCATTTGTGGCTGATCTGGGCCTCGTATCGGGATAGCTCAGTGGTTAGAGCGCCGGACTCGTGACTGAAAGGTCGCGGGTTCAAATCCCTGCAGGAGCGGCGGGAGAATTTTGTTCTCCAGGGTCAACTTTCTGTGCTGACTCTTATTTCGGTATCCGTTCCACCCCCGTGTTACCGCAGTAGCACGTAAAAGATCCCGGTCATTCTGCCAAAAGTGCAGGTGGCAGGTTACAGCTAAACACGCATACACCTTACGTATGTGGCTTTGCATGAAGTGACATGGTGCATGGTTGTATGGTATACACAGAACTTGCGCCGAGACGGCAGCGGTTTCAGTGGCACCAGCCATGCCAGGCTGTGTACACACTTCGGGGATATCAAAGCGCTTAAGTAGCTATGTAGAATCAATGCGAGCGCAGTGAGTCTATCGAGAGCGGATAAATAGCGTATAAAAAGCAATCATCATCATTACATCATAGTGCATTGTCTAGTTCTAAAAATGAAGAAAATAGCGATTTATACCGCATTCATCAACCATTAAGTAGTGCTTTCTTCTATCTTCTCATAAAAACGATTTCTACTGCTAGAAATAATAGCTTCTCTCTCTCTCTCTCTCTCTCTTCTCTCTCTCTCTCTCTCTCTCCTCTCTCCTGATATATCCGTCATGGTTGACTGTGCGTTAAAAATCAACTAACTCTCTCTGTGTCTCTTAACTAAAAGCCCTTGACCTGTATCTGTAAGCCATACCATAGCTCTCGTTCATCTCACTCTACCAACTCCCCATGCACCTTCTCCTTGTTAATATCCGTGTAATAAAAACGCCGATCCTACACTGAACTCCATTCTCCGCTCCGCTTCTTCTCCACGCCGTCTACAAGGGAGGGTCAGACATTGACCAATCATCGAGGTCAAGTTGGGCTTCGATCTTGTCACTAAATACCCTCCCTCGCTGCCTCTATCAACCCACAAGACGCGGGGTGGCTCAGCGGTTAGGGTTCGATCTTACCCTAAGTCTACGGAATAGGTAGTCTTTGTAGACAGTACTTTGTTAGTGCAGGTATTATACCCAGTGACACGTGATAGTCTTTGTAGACGGTCCTTTGTTGGTAAAGATAGTATAACCAGTGACACGCTCTATTGGAATACGTAGTCTCTGTTGACGGTCCTTTGTTGGTAAAGATGTTATAACCAGCGATACATTCTATCGGAACAGGTAGTCTTTGTAGACGGTCCTTTGTTAGTAAAGATATTATAAACAGTGAAGGTACTATATCCAATGACACGCTCTATCGGAATAGGTAATCTTTGTATACGGTATTTTGTTAGTAAAGGTATTATAACCCGTGACACGCTCTATTGGAATAGGCAGTCTTCGTAGACGGCCCTTTACTAGGAAAGGTATTATAACCAGTGATACGCTCTACCGGAATAGGTAGTTTTTGTAGACGGTCTTTTGTTAGGAAAGGTATTATAACCAGTGACACACTCTATCCAAATCCAGACATAGTCATAAACGATTACTTGCTAATGACCTGGGCTTAGGAATGGTTTTACACAAAGACGATCAGGGGCGTTGTATTGTCATTACTATCGTCAACAATATTAGTAGCAGTATAGTGCTGTGCATTCTATCAGAGATACAAAAAAGGGAGGAGATAAAATAATGCTCATAAGGCGGGAAAGGGCGAGGATCCATTCACAGTTACACACGACCATACCCCAGTTCTCATGAAGAGTTATTAAATTATTATATGTTTTACCCTTACTACAATATAAAAAGGTTAATGTAAATTCACGGCTGAATATCGAAAACCAAAAGCATCCTCAGACTGTAATGCTAGTGCCTTGGACATTTGGGAAGAGTTAACTAGTCAGTTCTTGGATTCTGACGTCCCGTCAGCTGCATAGGGTCACCTCAGGACGAATCATACAGTCAAAATTCTTTCATTCAATGTCAGATATCGTATGAATTTGATACAATATAAAACTGTTTGGGGGAGATCCAAACACATGAAAGGTTCATAAGAACGCTATTTATTAGAACAACAACACAATCTGCAAATGTTCGGGGTAATCCCCTTTATTAAGCTACAAAACGACACTTAAACAACAGTTAAACGACGAAAAACGATGAAACAAAACGTTTGAGGGAGATATTCCTGGCAATGGGTGGAGCATGCAGTGCTATATTCTGACCTACTCCAGGCTTCAAAGGTAGAACATTTGTTGACTCTGGGTTCTCAACCGTGGGGACCTTAATTTCTGCGCCCGGGGTACCCCATTGCAAGCAGCTGGGGGGAAACGAAAGCAGATTTTAAACAGTCGGAAGAAGGCTAAATGGATGAGGAGGATGAGGAAAAGAAAAAGACGACGATGACGAGAAGAAGAGCACGAAGCAAGATACGAATTATATTGTTGCTCTTAACGACCGTCGTTGCTTCATGCTTTCAATAAAAACCACGTTCCCTACGTTAAACCAGACTAGCAAGCAAGCCAGCTAGCCAGGCAGAGCAACAGTATACATCCCCCAAAGAGACGAAGAACTTAAAGGACAACAGTCACCGGTGGAGCTAGTGTCCCTTATCAGAGAAAATGATGGACAGACTATATCACAGCAACAACACCCGCCCGACCAGATCGAACAGCTTAGGGCTATACTTGGTAACCTCGTCTAAAGTCTGCAAACAAAGCCTTAACAGGCACAAAGATAGTATAACATAACGGCAACAGCAGAAGCAGCAGCAACAGCGACAACAACAACAACAACAACAAAAACACAACAACAACAATAATAATAGTGTAAGGCTGGGCAGATATTAAGACCATGCTGAGTTAATTTTTGGATTTTAAAGTCCCGTCAACAGCAGAGGGGCAGCATCTCAGGACGATTATATCAGCACTATTTTAAACCACACGTTCCAAAACAATATCAGGGCGAACAAATGCAAGGTCATCAAATTTCAAGTAAAACCTGGCTCATAGTCCCGGACACACACAAGCCAGTATACTGATGACGAAGAGTGTACAAAAGGTCAGTGGAAGCTGCCACAGACACGTCTTCCCATATATTACAAGGATACAAGGATACTGAGAAACAAGGATAATTATTTATTCGCCAGTGACATTCAAAATGTACACAGACATTTGTCTTGGTTACGTTCCATTCATACAGTGCATTAACAGTCAAAACATTACAATCAGCCATGTACAAAGGCTAATTTGCAGTTTGTGTGTTTGTGTCCTAATAAATAAGCGTTCTTTTCAACATTTTATGCGTTTGGATCTCGTTTTAGAACGCTAGCGGTCGTTATTGTTTCAGTTTTGTTTGTTTTTTGTTTGTTTCATGTATACAAACTATAGCTGAAATCTGGCAACTTTATGTATACACAGACTGAGACTTAGGAAAGAACCCAATTTTACTTAGGACTGGACACGGTTCATTGATCTAAAATCTGTGCATTTGCGTATAAACTGAACGGTGACTATGTAATCTGAAGCAAACCGAGGCACGGAGAGCCTCTGTAGACTGAAGTCAACCCGCTTCGCTATAAGGATGCACCTGCAACTGATTGTTTTAAACGGATCACAAACTAAAGGCAACTAATTTAACACACCACCCACAACAACACAGCGTAATCCTGAACTCTAATGTTCTTTCTATGCATCAGCCAGCGTCAGTGGAAACCGCATGAACACCAACAAAACAAGAACAGCACGACGAAAATCGCGATGCAAACACAACACACACACACACACACACACACACACACACACACACACACACACACACACACACACACACACACACACACACAAACAAAACAAAAACAAAAACGAAAGGCGTTATAACACAGGAAAAGAAAATTCCAGCAAAACAAGCACAATTTCAAATGTCTGCGTGGAACCAGGGAGTGCCATTTAATTCTTCCCCCCCCCCCCCCCCCCCCAAGCCACCACCTCCACCCCCTGCCCACCTCCCTCGCTCGTGCCTCCCGTGGTCTCGGGAACGGTGCCCCAAAAGCTTCGGCGCTGGTCTGTTGCGTGGACGAGATTTGTTTGACAAATGGATTATCAATGCGCGGGGCTGGACGCAGCTCGAGGGACTGGCTTCTCCCTGCAGGACCAATATCGGTTTGAGATTATATTAATTTTTTGTCTGCAGGACTTCAAGGTCCGGGGACGTGACTGTCGGCCAAGGTGCAGCTATGAGGAAAGAGGATTAAATGGGACTTGGACGGGTGAGGGGCGGGGTGGGGGTGGAGGACGGGGTGAAAGGGCGGAGGGGAGGGGTGACTCGGTGGTATGGGGAAACTCTCCTGCTGACGATGGACATAAAAAATATGTGTACCAAAGGAGCGAAAAGGATCTTTACCTGGGGCTGCATGCTCGACGGCAAGTGTGATGTTTTGCCTATATATGCGACGCTCGCGCTTAAATGCGTTAAATGTCAAGTGAATACGTAAATATTAACTTCGTGTTCAAATGTTTTAGTTGGGGCAATTATGGGATAAAAACATTACAACACAGGAAACAAAATAATATCCGTTTTCTTCAATGAACTACAGCACAACAGTGTGTGTGTTTTCAGGCAAATCAGATAAACGCCTGGTATTTGCCGCCATTTAGCGTAAAGGTCACATCATTATTACGGCGAAACAAAAATCATCACATGATAGGTAAGAGTCTCATTCACTGTTAATGCCACACCACTATCTATTTTTTAGAGAGTAGGGGAAACTGTGTGTGTGTGTGTGCGTGTGCGTGCGTGCGTGCGTGCGTGCGTGCGTGCGTGCGTGCGTGCGTGCGTGCGTGCGTGCGTGCGTGTTGGTGTGTGTGTGTGTGTGTGTGAGTCCCTCTCCGCTTGCGTGTGTGTGTGTGTGTGTGTGTGTGTGTGTGTGTGTGTGTGTGTGTGTGTGTGTGAGTCCTCTCCCGCTTGCGTGTGTGTGTGTGTGTGTGTGTGTGTGTGTGTGTGTGTGTGTGTGTGTGTGTGTGTGTGTGTGTGTGTGTGTGTGTTGTAGAGAGAGAGAGAGAGAGAGAGAGAAGAGAGAGAGTCCTCTCCCGCTTGCGCGCGCGCGCGCGCGTGTGTGTGTGTGTGTGTGTGTGTGTGGTGTGTGTGTGTGTGTGTGTGTGTGTGTGTGTGGTGTGGTGTGGCGTGTGTGTGTGTGTGTGTGTGTGTGTGTGTGGTGTGTGCGTGCGTGCGTGCGTGCGTGCGTGGTGGTGTGTGTGTGACTGTGTGTGTGTGTGTGTGTGTGTGTGTGTGTGTGTGTGTGTGTGTGTGTGCGCGCGCGCGCGCGCGAGAGAGAGAGAGAGAGAGAGAGAGGAGAGAGAGAGAGAGAGAGAGAGAGAGCGTGTCCCTCTCCCGCTTGCTCCATCAGGAGTATCCACATTCATCATTTTGATCATTCTGCTAATACTGTACGTTTCCTCGGCGTGTGTCCACGCCACAGGCCCATAAAGCCTTCTCTTAGCGAAAGGTGGACGTGGGATCTTTAACGTGCGCAACGATCTCAATACGCGCTGTGCACGCGAAGGCGAGACAGACTGTGACGAGTCTGCATGCATAAGTGTTGACTCGGAGGACCTGGCGGAGGGCCTGGCGACCGGTCCTTCACCCTCTCACCTCCAGGAGTCGCCGAGCTGAGGTCAGTGGATTTACAGTCCAGCGCTTTTAGTCAACCAGCCACGAAGTCCCGCTGAGATCCCGGACAGACCTGCTTCCTTCGAGACGTGGCAAATCAGTACAAAACAGGCCTGCTGCACGAGACTCCCTCCTAAGTGAGCCCGCTCTTTAATTTCCGTCTCTCTTTCTCCCTAAGATCACAAGTACTGGGTGATCTGTTCTTAAATCCCGGTTCTCGAGGCTCTGTATTTCGTGTCGGCATCACGTCAGGGAAACCGACCTCAAACCCAAAGAAATACTATCTTTCTCAGGCGTTGGGGATGGGATTCATTCTCCACTGACTCTATGAGATAGGCAATATTTCCAGAGTTACCTCTGGCGGTAAGGATTAATTCCATGCAACGCAAGGCTTGGCAGGTTTCATCATAACATACGTACCGTTTTCCCTCTCCTGTTTCCAGCATTGTCAGTTCAGTCATTGTCGGGTTTTTTAAAGCCGGGGGATAACAGCAGAGTCCTCTCCCTTGTGACTGGTGTTGTCCCTTCAAGAATGTTCTTTTGTGACACTAGGATCCAACTGGAAAATTGATTCGTCTTGTCTTCTTCTTCTTCTTCTTCTTCTTCTTCTTCTCCATCTTCTTCGCTTGATTAAATCTTTTATTTTGTGATGCGGAAAATCAAAACAACATCAAGTTTCTGGTTAAAAAATACCTTTCTGCAACAACAAGCTGCCCCCGAGTGGCAAAAGATCTAAAGAAAATTGAACGAGAGATTAAATTTTATACGAAATGGTAATTTCGTTTTTCTTATTCAAAATTTCCAATCACGAATCAAAAAGACTGCTGAAAATGAGCGGATATTCCTTCACAAAACAAGTCGAAAGCTGAAAATAAATAAGTGGGCTTCCAGACTAATCATAATCTCTCTCTCTCTCTCTCTCTCTCTCTCTCTCTCTCTCTCTCTCTCTCTCTCTCTCTCTCTCAATCTTTCAATCTCAGTTAAGTGAACAAGCAGACACAGCAACTTTGACAGCGAACAGAAAGGAGAGCTGTGCGTAAGAAAAATAATAAGAGAGAGAGATGGTGGACTGATAGAAAGCAAAAAGAAGCGCAAACAACGATCAACTACTCTCTGTCTGTCTCTATTTCTCTGTGTGTGTGTGTGTGTGTGTGTGTGTGTGTGTGTGTGTGTTGTGTGTGTGTGTGTGTGTGTGTGTGTGTCTCTCTCTCTCTCTCTCTCTCTCTCTCTCTCTCTCTCTCTCTCTCTCTCTCCGTCTGTCTGTCTGTCTGTCTGTCTGTCTGTCTGCCTCTCTGTCTCTGTCTCTGTCTCTCTCTCTCTCTCTCTCTCTCTCTCTCTCTCTCTCTCTCTCTCCGTCTGTCTCTGTCTGTCTGCCTGTCTCTCTCTCTCAATCTCAGTTAAGTGAACAAGCAGACACAGCAACTTTGACAGCGAACAGAAAGGAGAGCTGTGTGTAAGAAAAATAATAAGAGAGAGAGAGAGAGAGAGAGAGAGAGAGAGAGAGAGAGAGAGAGAGAGAGAGAGAGAGAGAGAGAAAAAGACTGATGGAAAGCAAAAAGAAAAAGAAGCGCAAACAACGATCAACTACTCTCTGTCTGTGTGTGTGTGTGTGGTGTGTGTGTGTGTGTGTGTGTGTGTGTGTGTGTGTGTGTGTGGGTGTGGGTGTGTGTGCGTGTCTCTGTCTGTCTGTCTGTCTGTCTGTCTGTGTGTGTGTCTCTCTCTCTCTCTCTCTCTCTCTCTCTCTCTCTCTCTCTCTCTCTCTCTCTCTCTCTCTCTCTCTCTAGGGACTGTTGTTCAACAGATACGCGGCGGTGACTGGTGACAGACTGTCTTTGGCGACTGTCTTACGCACTTAAATGAATCAAGGAGACTTTCGTTAGCCCTTTTCGCGAACTGTACAATTCACCGCAGCCACATTACTATCGACACACCTCATATACGCTTTACGGATACAAACTGCATAACCGTAACAATCAACGTAAGCTGGGATGTCCCCCCTTCTCCCCCCTTCTTCCACCCCCATCCCCGGCCAACGCTCTCGTCACTCGGGAACCGACCTGTATGTAGTCCACACGCTGATGCCGATGCCAATGTACGACTCCCTGCAAGGCCAGCGCCAGAGAGTTTTGGCATTCGTTCTACCACGGCACTACTAGGCACAGAGCTGTAAATAGCGACGGTACCTGCACGTGCCACTCGCCTCGGCGGTTCCGTCACGTTTTCGTCGTCGTGATCAAGCACCACAGCTATTCCCGTGTCCCCAGCTCTGCCAGAAAAGTGGGCTAATCCCAGCCCTTCTCCTCCGTCCTTAACCCCTTCACTGCCATGCTTGCCGCGCCGTCACTCGGAAAATGGCAATATGGCACTCCGCCAAATCTGAAATCATTACGGCTTTTTTTCTTTTCTTCCCCCCTTTGCATGAGCACGCGAAATGATTTCTATCAAAATACACAGAGGTGAAAGTAGATTCAATCTGCACATTTTGTTATAGGAAAGTAGATTAACTCTACAAATTTTGTTACAGGGCCATCAAATATACTGTCTGATGGCGTGCGTGCGTGCACTTTTCAGCCCGGAATTTTGACAGGTTGGGGCAGTGAAGGGGTTAAAGCAAAAGCTGCTGTGCGTTCATTCAACCCATTCACTGTTCTAATGACCCACGCTTGTTTCAGTCCTTGCAGAAGGTCTCCGAGCCGCGGTTCCCGACAATAACGAGCGAGCAGTTGGCGGTGAAACCCGGGGGGCGAATTTATGAGTTCCCCTCTGACCTTTCACCACGAGCGTGCGGCGAGCACGAAGGCACGATATTGTCCGTTAGTCAAGCATCCACTTTGGGGGTCGACATCACTTTCATTGTTTGCGTCAGTCTATCAATATAATTATTTCTTGCGATATGACCCACTTTTCGTTTTCTGACGGAAGACTGGGTAACTGCGGCCCGAGCGATTTCTCGTTATCGTTGTTCGTGCATATTATACCTCTCGGACAAGCCAAACATTTTTTCTTCTCTTGTTTTTTTGTTTATGTTTGTTTTTTGTTCTGTTTTTGTTTTGTTTGTTTATTCGGTTGTTGTATTGATTCAGCAGTGTTGAAATGATCCGTGTCAAGGCGGGCACTTACCATGCAATTGCCCAAACTGCACATTTCCGTGGTGCAATGTTGTGTGTCATTATAAGGCATAGCCTGACAAACTCTCTAATTTGATACGTCAATCGGGTGCTTTAACTTGGGGTTCTGGTTTTATGTGCAATGGTTCGTTTAAGCTAAGGGGGGCGAAACAAGAAAGAAAAAGCAATCAAACTTACTTCATGCATATAAAAACAAGCGTAATAAATAAAGCCTTTTTTTAAGCATGCAGTTACCGCACGACTATACATCCTTTGTAAATTGTTAGTTAATTAGTTGGTGCTTTGAGCCCAGTCAGCCACGTAAGGTTCTATCAGGCATCCTTTGTAGATAGTTAGTTAGTTGGTTAGTTGGTTAGTGTGTTAGTTAGTTCTTTAGTTAATGCTTTGAGCCCAACCACATAGGGTTACATCAGGGCTGTCCTTTGTAGATTCAGAAGGTGCTAACATAATTACCAGCAAAAGAAGGCGGTTTCCCGAATCTATTGACAGTTTCTGGGTTCACCAAGACCGACATCTCGCCCAAAGACTCGCGTTAGCGTTGTTCACGTTAGCGGCGAGCAAGACGACAATTTTGTCCAGCTATGGAATTCCCACTTCAAAGCCGCCATATGCTTTGTGCCGCCGGATGCGACTCGGCCTGGCCGTGTGGTAAGGTTCTCGGCTATGGTAAGCTGACGGACCAAGGTTCGATTTCGTTTCGGCTCACGTTGCTCCTCAATAGCTATCGTCTGTGGGCTATGCCTCAGCCACAACTAACAACATTATAACGGCTCGTGTACGTAGCTGCCCACTTTTTGGCTCAACCATCTATTTCTGGTGGTGACAGTGTAGTGAAAGGTGTGTGTGTGTGTGTGTGTGTGTGTGTGTGTGTGTGTGTGTGTGTGTGTGTGTGTGTGTGTGACTGTGTGTGTGTGTATGTGTGTGCCTGTGTGTATGTGTGTGTGTGCGTGCGTGCGTGCGGCGTGCGTGCGTGCGTGCGTGCGCGCGCGCGCGCGTGTATTTTAATCACACCCCAAATAAAAAACACATAAAGCAAGAGCAGAAAAACTAAGCACCCCCACCCACACAACCCAATAAAATAAATAAAAGTGTGTGGGGGGGAAGTGGGGGTAAAAACCAGAATTAAATACCGAAAAGCCAGAGAGAGAGAGAGAGAGAGAGAGAGAGAGAGAGAGAGAGAAGTGTGTGCCTCTGGGAAAACCCATGAGCAGGTCATGTCACGAATTTACTATAATTACGGAGTCAGATGAAATCGCACCCCAAGACCCGTTTCTTGGGCAGTTTTAATTGTGTTTGGCGCCCAACCCTAAGCTTCTTGATCTCTTCTTCTGTCTGTGGGATTACATCAGCTGATCCTGCAGCATGCACACGAAAACAAGCCTCCCTCAGCCCTCCTGCTAATGCCCCCCCCCCCCCCCCCCCCCCCCCCACGCACACACCACCACCACCACCTCACCCAGGCCTGTCATCGGCGATCGCTTCCACAATTCAAGACTTGTGGCTGCAAAGTTTTGTCCACGCAAAAATGTATGTTTGCAACTACACACAGAGATGTGAAGCTACAAATGTGCCCCATGGGACAACTTTATTTTGAAGTTTGCTTAAAACGGAGACAATTTTGCCACGACAAAATACAATTCTCCAGCGACAAGAATGCTTCTCGGCGTTTTTGCGGCTGCGAATCTCGAGGCAAATGTGCTGTGGAGTCAAAGCTTCAAGGCGTTCTGTTCTCTTTTGTCGCTGTATAACTGCATCGCGTTGATACGGTCTCATCAAAACCAGTAGTCACCTTAGACCATTTTGCTTTACGTCCACAGAAGCGAGGTTGCTTATTAGGGACGGGGACGGGGGGGGGGGGGGGGGGGGGGGGGGGGGGGGAGGTTCGACCGCGGATACCGCCCGAAAAGACCGGAGAGACCGTGGACCGCCGCCAGAACAATGGAAGTGTTAAGGCGGTGTCCCCTCGCCATTGCGCAGCGACTAGTGCACTGCGCAATTGTTGTTTCAACTGCCGTACTGGGCAGAATCACAAGGACAATGTCCGTTGCACTGCTGACTACTGTTGAGGAACAAACCGAAGCGAAAGAAGTCGCAGCCAAGCTCCACCTCCATGCTCATGATCTCTTCTGGGCTAACTTGAGGGTCCAGCTCCACCTCCCTCCTCTTGATCTCGATTGGAACCCTGTAATGTGTTTAAGTAGTCACTTTCTAGTGAGTGTTGTAATTGTATTCTCGATTTGGGGCAGCAATTGAAACTACCACTAATGAAACACTCCTGCCAGCCACACACAAACCACAAGCTCCTCAGATCTGGCCCTGTTAAAAGCACCAGTGGCTGTCCAAAGCGTTAGAGAGTTCAGGAGCTGTGTGAGAGTCGAGGTGGCCGTCCTGGGCTCCCCGTCCTAATGAGCCTTGTGGTTTCCGTGGACGTAAAGCAACACTGAACCATGCACACGTGTTGGTCACAGTTTGTCCCTAATATGTCAACCCGACATCCGAGGACATTAAGCCCCACATGATTACCAAAGCGTACGCGGCTGTGATTGGTTTATTTCTGACTATGGTCCTAATGCCACCCGGATGATTTGGGAGTGTTCGCAACAATTATCAAGTTACAAGTTTAATTTAATTAGCGATAATTATTACCTTGACATTAACCACGATATTATCTCGGTGTTCTAACGCAGGAATTATATAAACACTGGTCCCCTCTCCTCCATCTACTCCTACCCCCCCCCCCCCCCCCCCCCCCCCCCCCCGATTCATGACGGACTAGCATTGTTGAACTGCGCCTAAACAACTGGCTGGCAACTTACGTATCTCGGGCCTAGTTGCGCAGGCTAACCGACCGCAGGCGTCTCAATCTCACGCACCGGGCCCCCCAAGGAGGCTCTTGTGTTTTGTTTCGCCGTGAAACGCTTCTCCTCGTTGAATAAAAACGAAACAAAAACAAAACAACAAAGTGGAACGAAAGGTAACACAGCATGAAGACAAAGTGCTGAAACAGGCGGCTCACAACAGGCACGGCTTCGACGCAATAAACAACAGGCACAGGAAACACAAGAGCATTATGTTTATTTAAGCGTCAGCCTACCTGATTAATTCTTAGTTGTCTTTGTCTTATCACACACTGGTTCTTTTGGTCATTCTCGTCCTCCGACACACTGTTTTGTGGGTTTTTTTTTTTGTTTGTTTGTTTTTCGTTCTCGTCCTCCCACACTCGTTCTTTTCGTCATTCTCGTCCCCCCACACACTGTTTTTGTTTTGTTTTGTTGTTTGTTTTTTCGTTCTCTTCCTCCCACACACTGGTTATTTCTGTCATTCTCGTCCTCCCACACACTGGTTCTTTTTTTCGTTCTCGTCCTCCCACACACTTTTTTTTTCTTTTCTTTTTTTCTTTTTTTGTCGTTCTCGTCCTCCCAAACACTGTTGTTTTTTGTTTGTTTGTTTTTCGTTCTCGTCCTCCTACACACTGGGTTTTTTCGTCAGTCTCGTCCTCCAACACACTGGGGGGTTTTGTGTGTGGTTTTTATTGCTTTTTCGTTGTCGCCCTCCCACACACGTTTTTTCTTTTTCTTGTTGTTGTTTTGTTTTTGTTGTTTTGTTTTTGTTTTGATGTTGTTGTTTGTTTTTGTTTTTGGTCATTTCCTCTTCCTGCAGCACCTTCCCCGCCTCCGCCTCCTTCTTCTGAGTCGGAAATGTGCTGCTCTTCTCTTTCAGCTGATTGCTGTTGTTTTCGTTCAGATGAGTGCCGTCGTCAACCGGTTCCCACAATCAATAGGTGTTGCTCAATGACTAGTCTGTATAAACACTTCAGAGACACAACGGAGCATGTCACGCTTCGGAACGAGGCTGAATATGCCACTGCCGATTTTTACACGGCGTTGCTGATGGGCTCCGCAAACATCGCAAAGGTCACGAGTCCCCCCCCCCCCGGATGGGGACGGGCTGGTCGATCACACAACTTGCACAGACAAACCTTTACATATCCAAGGCAAGATCATTCTCTAGATTGTCCCTAATAATTATGCGCTATAGCATCTGAGGAATTAAGCAAAATGAACTGTAACAGACAAACTATCTGATAATTAAACACTCAAATGTTTGCAACTGCCCGCATCCTTCTGCATTCTCGGAAGGTCGGAGAGGCGGGGTCGACGAATCTACGGTGGATTGATTGTCATCATCGTCATCATCATTTTTATTACTATTATTATTATTATCAGGAATCGAGAGGCTAGCGGATTTCGATCCCCGTTCTAGGGAAGTAACCTTTCATTTCTATCTTCAAACAGTGTCAGCTGGTGTTGGTGTGTGTGTGTGTGTGTGTGTGTGTGTGTGTGTGTGTGTGTGTGTGTGTGTGTGTGTGTTAGTGTGTGTGTGTTAGTGTGTTAGTGTGTGTGTGTGTGTGTGTGTGTGTGTGTGTGTGTGTGTGTGTGTGTGTGTGTGTGTGTGTGTTTCGGTGGGCGTCTTTTTGGTCATGCGTGCGTGCGTGCGTGCGTGCGTGCGTTAATTTTAAGTCGAAGTGCAGAAAGAAAAAAAACAAGCCAGTAATCAATTGCCGAGGCGTTATATTTAGATCTGGAGGACCTTAAACAGAGTAAATCCGACGGGGTCGAGGGGCTGGGGGGCTGGAGGGAGGAGGAAGGGGGGGGGGGGTTGGGGGAGAGGGGGGGGCAAGATTGAGAGTCCTCCTACTCCCTTCACATAGGGCCGGAAACGATGTCCTACAATACTGTGTGGTCAGCGCTTTGCGAAGGATCCCCCGGCAGAGGCCAAGCTTACATGTACCAGGTTCCAGCCGATCAGTAGGTTGGACTGTGAGATAACACACAACAAGCGGCTACCCGTGTTCCAGCTTAGTTTTTGACATGAGCCACCTGGCCCACAGGTTTTTCACCCTTCTGCCTGCCAAGTCTTAATTTCGGTGTACACTAGCTGTGATTAGCAGTGCTTTTGTTATTTGTGCTGCGTGTTAGAATGGGGGTTCGAACCCGCAAGCCTCTTCTTTCATCATCATCGTCTTCATCATTCATTCCTACAAGACCTTAGACACTGCTCAACCCTTTCATCTTTTAAAGCCAAACTGAAAACCTTCCTCTTCTCACAGTATTTTCATCCCAACTAATATCAGTACCCAGTTTCTGCTACAGTCATTGTGTGTGTGTGTGTGTGTGTGTGTGTGTGTGTGTGTGTGTGTGTGTGTGTGTGTGTGTGTGTGTAGCGCGTGTGTTTGTTTGTTTTTCCGTATAGTACTTGTGTCGTATTTGGGTTCACATGTGTCGTGGGAGCGCTCAGGGCGTTGAAGTGCGCATCATAAATGTACATTATCATCATCATCATCATCATCATCATCATAAAGATGATGATCACGATAATGACAATAAATCCACCGTAGATTCGTCGGCCCCGCCTCTCTGACCCTCCGAGATTGCAGAAGGATGCAGGCGGCGACAATCATTTAATCGTTTAATTATGTATGATATGGTTTGTCTATACAAGCTAATTCCGAATTGTTTTCGGCAGTTACGTTTGTGCAGAATAATCCATGTTCCCAATGCTTGCCTAGAATTAATTTCTAAGAGTTCAGCTTCCTCAATCCAAGCTTTCACGTTACGACATCCAAAGCCGGAAGGGTGTGTGTGTAGGGGTGGGGGGTGGGGGGTGGGGCGAGTTAGAGGGTCAGTGGGAACGTCCAAGAGATGAGGTGGAACACATATGGACTTTTCCGAGCGCATAGATATCATCTTGAGCAGAGCAGAACAGGCGGGAGGCTCGATCGTCTCCATCATCCAGTCCATCGAACCCTCTCTGACTTCGTAGCTTAACGTTTCAGCCACAGCCTTGTCGAAAACCCGCCGAGAAGTCGACCATTCGATGAAACGCGAGCTGACGGACCTCGTAAAGCAAAGCCTTGTTCGCCCGTGAAGCAGCGCGAAAAACAACCGGTTAAAACTTGTGTCTGAAGCTTGACTATTATTATATACACCCAGGCAGTGTGGAGTTCCAAGCACAACAAAGTGGCCACGAGTTCGATCCATGATTGCACAGATTTTCGTCGATGGCTGAATGTTATATTAGTGAGACTGCATTGATTCTTGGACCGTCTCCATAATAAAAAGAAAAAACTTTAAAGTCTTCGACAAAATGCTTTGTTATCTTTGGCACTCTCTTTGGCCGAGCCACGGTAGGTTTTGTTTGCAGAACACAAAGGCCAGTTCACAATCTGGCTAATGAAGTTTAGCTAAAGCTTTTTCTGAATATGTGGGAAGCCCAGTGTGAAATTTAATCAACTGCTTATAGCTTCTTTTTTCTCTAGTTTCCTGTTTGTCTACTTCTCAGCGCTGTGTGACTTTGGTAAATGTAAAAAAAATTTTTTTTTTAATCCTTCAACTTTGAGCTTTGTTCAGTGGATTAGTTTATTTGACATCCCCCTACGTCACCAGAAGACCACCAAATTCTCTGTGCTTCTCTGCAAATTCGGCACACTAGGGTGTTATAATTGCAGATGCGGCAAATTCCACGCGGATGAAATTCGAATATCAGATTCCACAGACAAAAAACGCGTAAAAAGTTCAACAGATCGCCTGTTTTAAAGCTTCTTCTTTTTAAAGCTTTTTTAAAAACATTTTCATATTCTTCATTGCCAATGTGCTATAACCGTTTGTCCGTTCCTTCGCCGAAGGAATTTGTTCCGAAAATTTGCAAGTACTCTTGTACTCTGTGTGTGTGTGTGTGTGTGTGTGTGTGTGTGTGTGTGTGTCTTTTTTAAAGCCTACATTTACATACCCTTTTCTTCTGTGTGTGTGTGTGTGTGTGTGTATGTAGGGGTGGGTGGGTGCGTGGGTGCGTACGTGCGTGTGTGCGTGTGTATGTGTGTGTTGCTTTGGGTTTTGTCATTGTTTTAGTTTTTTGTTCTTTTTTGTTTTGTTTTTGTTGCTGTTGTTGGTTTTATGTGTTTGGTGTAGTGTATGTGTGTGTGTGGGGGGGGGGGGGTGGAGGGTGGAGGGTCTTTCTTTCTTTCTTTCCTTTTTTTTTTCTTCTTTCTTTTTTTCTTTTTTATCTCCAAATGCTGGCAGTCCACTTTGTTTCTGCTCCTCTTGCCTGATTCCACAAGCATCCAAGGGAAGTACGCACTGTGGTATGCAAATAATTAACGACACGGTTGTTGCCGTCGGTCTATGCGCAGCGAATCTTACAGCGTCTGCGTCAGGGAACCACGCGCACAGAATCTTAGTCTTACTCTTCACACTTAGGCGCTGACTGTACGTAGATCAAAAAGCGCAAGCGACCCATCTATCAGCGACTGCTCATTTAACGATGGCCGGTTCCAGAGTGGCCGTCAAGCCAGAAGCTGGTGCGCGCCGGACACAGTGATTGATGAAGACGAGTGACCGCTGCTTCGCTTGCCTCTCTTTTATCTCGTGCCATCTCGGACTAAACGAGAATTGTCTAAAATCGCTGCATTCTACTTCTCCGGCCGTGTGGGGTCTGACACCTTTTTCTTCTTCTTCTTCTTCTTCTTCTTCTTCTGTGTGCGTATTTGAACTAGCGTCTGTTTGTTGTTCTTGTTTGTTTTTTCGTCTTTGGGTTATAATATTTATTACCCTATATCCAAATTCAGCTACGGTCTTTGAGAAACGACACTATAAAGTATAATATTTCTCGCTGAGAGTGCTGAAGAAAATGTCTGGCGTGTTTGTACAGGTGATTTTATCTACCTTTCACTTCTTGCATGCCAGGCCAGAGCTACTGCAGGCGATTGGACCTCTGTTGTTGTCGCCCTTGGCAGTTGTTGCATGCCAGGCCAGAGCTGTTGAAGGCGACTGGACCTCTGTTGTTGTCGCCTTTGGCAGTTGTTGCATGCCAGGCCACAGGTATCGTAGGCTGTTGTATTTCTGTTATTGTGGCCCCTGGAGAGATTACCTAAGATTATCTGCAACCGGGCAGCAACACGGCTAAAACTGTGACTGGGAAGCTAGCTGGACCTTACCACACCTGGAGGGATTACCTAAGATTATCTGCAACGGGCAGCAACACGGCTAAAAACGTTACTGAGAAGCTAGCTGGACCTTATCACACCTGGAGGGATTACCTAAGATTATCTGCAACCGGGCAGCAACACGGCTAAAACTGTGACTGGGAAGCTAGCTGGACCTTACTACACTTGGAGGGATTACCTAAGATTATCTGCAACCGGGCAGCAACACGGCAAAAACTGTGACTGGGAAGCGGATATACATTGCATCGTGTAACCAGTAAAGCTCAGTGGATCGGAAGCCAGTATTCGAGTCTGCAGCCAAAATGCGCCCTGTAGCCTTAATTCTGTGACGTAGCAGCCTCTATGGGCTACAACTACTCAACCTGCCGACAATGCCCACTTTCGAAGGTCTTGTGGCTACAGGATATTTAGGCTACCGACCAGTCAACCGTGAAGGTCATTTCGAGACAAGAAACAAACGTTTGTCAGATCAAAAGTAGAAGGTGAGGTTCATTGTTCATGAGGAGCGTCACTTTAGGTCTAAGCAGGACTGAGTGAAACGAAGTTGAAAGAACCAGAAAGGCAACCATGTAAAAAGGCAGATCTGAAAGTCGTGGCGGCAGGTAATCATGGTGCTTTACGTCCACAGAAACCATAAGGCTTATTAGGGACGGAGAGTCCTGGCAGTACGCGAAACACCTTATGTACAAACCCACTCCAGGCTTTGAAGAGGGAGCCTTTAAGACAGCTCCAGGTTCCCAACACAGGGGAGGGGGGGCGGGGGGGTAATTTTCTGCGTCTGGGTAGCCCACGGGGAGGGAGGGGGGGAGGTGGAGGGGGGGTTGAGGCTTCAGCACAGGCGAGAAGAGCACGAATGGTCAATAGATAGCTGGCCGGCAGTGACAAGGAGAGACTGATAGAATCAGCCCCGTTGTCCTGGTACTCGCACCCTTCCTTCAGTCGCACTCGGTGTTCCCATGAGCTTGTCGCTCACAAGTCGGCGGGTGAGGGTGGGAAGGGTAGGGGGTGGGGGTGGGATGGGGGGCTTAAGATCGCCATGGGTGCAAATGTGGTCATCATTGTGAAAGATGAGGAAGTTAGGGACGTCTGTGATACCTATATGGATGAAATGTATGACAAGAGCGACCTCTCGTCCGGAGAGAGGTCTGAGGCTGTGTATTAGGATGCTTGAAATGCAGCGCCACGATTCATTTGTTGTTGTTGTTGTTGTTGATGATGATGATGATCATGATGATGATGATTATGATGGTGGTGTTGTTATATCGTTGTATTTTTTATTTTAATAATTTAGTTATTCTACATTACAGACCCAGACACTCACCCACCCACCGCAAAATATATATAAAAAATACTAAAGTGTTGTTGGTTTTAATTTAACTACTGGAGTTTCGATTTCCTAGTATTTAATGTTGCCAAAGCAAAAACAGAACACTAAACCATCGGTTGAAACGGGATATTTCGGGTCTGTATCCACCGCAATAAAAATCAACAAACAACAAAAACCTTTTCTGACTACGTAAGCATCGCTTCTCTCTCTCTCTCTCTCTCTCTCTCTCTCTCTCTCTCTCTCTCTCTCTCTCTCGTTTTCATTTCATCCTGTCCAGATCTCATTTCAAGTATAAAACAAAAATCTAAACAAGCCTTCGCTCGAGTTCTTCTTCACCCGTTCCAGCAATATCATCAGTTCCAAAGCAATCAAACTAAGTCAATTTGATTCCTCTTCTTCTTTTTCTCCTCCTCCTACACCCACGACCCCCCCCCCCCCCCCCCCCCCCCCGACCCCCTTCCATTTTCTCCGGTGTGTGTGAGAGAGAGAGTGAGTGTGTGTGTGTGTGTGTGTGTGTGTGTGTGTGTGTGTGTGTGTGTGTGTGTGTGTGTGTGTGTGTGCTTGCGTGCGGTGTGTGTGTGTGTGTGTGTGTGTGTGTGTGTGTGTGTGTGTGTGTGTGTGTGTGGTGTGCGCGCGCGCGCGCGCGCGTTGTGTAGTTTTTCCAGTAGCAACAAGATGAAATTGCGGAATTTAAAAAAGAGAAAGTGAGAGAGGAAGAGCGATGTCATCCACCATTTGCCATCGTCACGGGAAAGACAACTCTGCTTAAGCGAGGGGAGTTGTTCTCCCTAGGTGTTGCAGCCATTGTCAAATCACATCACGTCGTTCAGAAAATCCCATTTACTTTCAACAAAACTTGTGTATTTCTTCCCAAATCAGCACACACACACACACACATTTGAGCTCTCTCTCTCTCTCTCTCTCTCTCTCTCTCTCTCTCTCTCTCTCTCTCTCTTGCTGCGTTGTTTTACGTGCGTGCGTGCGTGCGTGCGTGCGTGCGTGTTTGTGTGTGTGTGTGGGTGGGAGGGGGGGGGTGTTCTTCTTCTTTAAAGGTGCCTTCAGCAATTATGCTACAAACCCGCTCCAGTGAAGCTAAATCCTCTCCGCTCCATTGATTTCGTACGACCCATTTTCACTGCAAACCGGGTTGGAGAATTGCTGCGTGCCAATCGCTTTCCTCGGTCTGATTTGACTTTGGCTGTGTTCCCTAGATGGGGAGGGGAGGGTGGGTTGGGGGGTGGGGGCGGGGTGGGGGGTAGGGCGAATGGGGGGAGGGTTGAACTGAGCAAAGTAGTCTGCACGGTCAAACTGACTGAGTGACGGATGGGTAGGTGGACGGGTGCCGGGCGGTTGGTGCGGACAGAATGGAGCGTTGGATTTGATTTAACTGACTTGGTGGTCCGATTGATAGACTGTCTTGCTGACGTTTCCACATCTGAAGTCTGCGCACGCATGCACTCACGCGCGCACACGCATGCACTCACGCGCGCACACGCATACATACACACACACACACACCACACACACACACACACCCCACGCACACACACACACATTGTCTGTTTATCTACTTCACGTGCGCGTGGCTTCTCACTACTCAGACTTCACTCGCGCCCGTCACCAGCAACTTCCGGGAAGAAGAGACAATTAACCTCTCTAAAGGCAGTTCAAAGATGCGGAAGAAGATGTCTCTCTAGTGGCCAGTATCTGGACTTTGTTTGTGTACGTGTCTGCGACTGATGAGGCCAAGCTGTTCCCGCTCCTGTGCAAACACGTGTTTTAATGAGTTAGTCTTTTCTTTTGCGTTCTCTGGTCGCCCCCGTCTCCTCTGTGGAAAGCAGATGACTTGTTACGATCGCATCGTTCTGACCGTTCTGGGATGACTCTTCGAAGCGCGTCTTCGGTTGTGTTATTTCACTAGTGTATTGGTCAAAGCATTTGTGTGTGTGTGTGTGTGTGTGTGTGTGTGTGTGTGTGTGTCTGTCTGTCTGTCTGTCTGTCTGTCGTCTGTCTGTCTGTCTGTCTGTCTGTCTGTCTGTCTGTCTGTCTGTCTCTTCTCTCTCTCTCTCTCTCTCTCTCTCTCTCTCTCTCTCTCTCTCTCTCTCTCTCTGGCGTGTGTGCGTGTGTGTGTGTGCGTGCGTGCGTGCGTGCGTGCGTGAGTATATATGTTTATGCCTCTAATGGATTTTAACAGCTTGCATTAGTCAAACAAAGACTCTAGCCCCACCACCGACAACCACAGACTAATTCTGTCGATGTTACGCTCTTAACGGCGTCGATAGGGACCATCGATGAAACTCAGAATGCAAACAAGACGCATCAACACGCAAAGTAGAAGCTGTTCTAATTGATTAGTAGCTGAATGAATCAAGAACACTGCTCAGCCATTTGCTCAAGCGACAGCGACGATCGACTGACGAAGAGTAATAAAAGAAAAGCTAACGACTGAATGAATACAAACCAGCAAACTCAGCGCGTGAGTCCGTGAACGCATGAATGAACAATGCATGAAGCACCTACAATCTAATGAAAGCAGAGGAGAGAGTAAACACAGACTGTGCAAAAAGGATTGCGACGGTGAACTCTCTTAATTCCAACACAAACTGACTAAACGCAGCATTCAAACAATTAAAAGATGCTGGGGCCTGTCTACAACGTATCTGCAGACAGCTCTCCAACGATCGATTCCAGACAGGGGAGGTTAGTGGCCATTAAGTTTGGAATTACCTCTGCTTTGATGCCTTTTTTTTTTTTTTTTTTTTTGGCTTAAAGAGGGGGGACGCGGCAGCAATCCAGCCAATCAGGACTGTCAAAACAAAGGAATTGATTTCGATGGACGTCTGCCTTATTTTGTTCGCAGCGGTTCTCCCTAATGCTGGTGGGTGTCATCTTGCGGCCTTGTGAACACACAGCTGCAGGAAGCCGCCGAGCCAGACGAATGTCACTAGTGCTGAGGTCTGAGGCGAAAAACCCGAGTTCTGTGCTGAAGCAAAGTTCAGTGCTGAGGTTTGAGGTGAAAAACCGAAGTTCAGTGGTCAGAATTCGGGCGAAAAAGCAAAGTCCATGTCGCAGTTTGAGGCGAGAAGCCAAAGTTCCGTGGTGAGGTTTAAGGCCAAAAACCAAAGTTCTGTGGTGAGGTTTGAAGCAACAACAACAACAACAACAAAACCAAAGTTGAGTGCTGAGGATTCAAGCGAAAAACCAAAGTTCTATGCTGCGGTTTCAGGCGAAAAAAAGCAAAGTACGTACAGATGTTTGAGGCGAAAAGCCTAACTTCGAACCCAAAGTTTGTGATGACTAGTCTACATATGACGCTAAGGTGGATATTTAGGGTACCAAGTTCTGCAGACGGGCTTTTTTTCCTTCTTCTTCTTTTCCGGCTTATGAGTAGCCTATGTGAAGAGTTGTGGGTTGGGAAAGGATCTCTTCGTCGATGTGTCTGCTACCCCCCCCCCCCCCCCCCCCCCCCCGCCCCCTCTCTCTCGTGCTCGCGCAACAAATTGTTGTCATCTTATAATTATTTGCTGAGATCGATGCTCATCCCGAGTTATCTCCCCTCCCTCAATCGCCTTTCACTTTTAAACGACTCGTTGGAGCTCTCTCTCTCTCTCTCTCTCTCTCTCTCTCTCTCTCTCTCTCTCTCTCTCTCTCTCTCTCAAATGAATTTGGAAATTTTACGGTGAAAAAAATCCACCCTCCCTTCATAAGTGTTGTTTTGGACAGCAGATCGAAACCCAAAAGAAAACATGGTCTTTAACTAGTTGTCAAGTGTGCGCAACGTATCGCTGGTCCCACCAACGGTAAACAAAACTTGAAACGTAAACAAAACCACAATTTTGTTTTAATGCACCACTCTCCTTACGATGCAACTGCTCTGATTATGGGTACAAAAAATGTTGCATGACAAGTAAATAATAAGAAATAATTAAAAAAATAAAAAAAAGACTTTAAGCTCTTTTACTTGGTAGCTTTGAACGGTATGTGATGGGATGCTTGGCAGCTTGGAGCAACATTTTGTGTTTTTTTACAGGCAATAGTTCATGATTTCCGGAATCCTGTTTTAAACCAGTTGTTTCAAATGGGGGGGGGGGGGGGGTTTTATTTATTTTATTTTATTTTGGTGTTAATGAAGGGTCAGTATTTCACTATGTATTTTAAAAGTTTCTGCCTTTTTATGTCAGAGTTCAGGAGCTGTGTGAAAGTCGAGGTGGGCGTCCTGGGCTTTCCGTCCTAATGAGGCTTACGGTTTCTATGGACGTAAAGCAACATTGAACCATGCTTCAGCATTGGTCACAATTTGTCCTAATATCTCAACCGACATCCGAGGACATGAAGCTCTACTTCATCACCATCATCATCATCATCTTTTTTATGTTCTATTTTATATATTATCTAGTTTCCTTCTCTTTTTTTTCATTCTTTTTTTCTCGATGTGGCGGGGGCGGGTTTGTGTCTTCTGACAAATTAAAATAGCCACGAATTTAATCAAAGTGGGCCTGAGGTAGGTTATTTTGAGTGTACAAAACCACACGCAGAAGAGCTACATTTCCCCAATGCTATTTCGACTGGGCGAAGCACCTTTTTCGTTCACGTGCACGCATCGTTTGTCTTTCGTTACCACTCTAAACAGCACTTAAGAATACAGACCTTTGTGATGCCAAAAGGTGCACTGTGGGGGAGGAAGGTGGGTGGATGTGCACGTTTCCTTTAAATCAACATTACCGGAAAGAATTTAAAAAAATATATATATAAAATTAAAATAAAAAACGCACTTTGTCTCGATACGTGGGCGCTGCGACATTTGGCCTTGGTGAAGTTTGAGTTTAGCGGTGTTGTGCTGAGTTTTTCACGCTTTCTCGCTCGACTGTTCTCACGGAAGTATCACCAAAAAAACTGGAAAACTCGCCCATTATTCAGGCAAGTCACAGATTTTTTTAAACCGTAATCATTATAATCAATACATGGGGGGGGGGGGGAGAAATGGAAAGAAACAAAGCCAAACAATCTCTGAGAGGAATTCAAGAAACAAACAATTCCAAGGAAGCCGACACAAGCAGCGAAAGAAAGGCAGACAGACATACTGGGAGAAGGGCGCTAAAAAACACCACCACCACCAACTGATTCACAAGGAAGCAAAAAAGAGGCAGGGAAATCACAACAACAAAAAAGATCCCAACCCATAAAAGGTTCAAAAGAACGTTATTTATTATCACAAAAACATAATCTGCAAATGTTCGCGGTAATCCCCTTTATCAAGCTACAAAGCGACACTTAAACAACAGTTAAACGGTAAAACATAAACACACCACACACACACACACACACACACACACACACACACACACACACACACATATGATGAAATGAGATGAAAAGCTAAAACACGGTTGAGCTATGTTGTTTTCAGTACATTTCTAATGCGCCGAATCCGCTAAGATACAACAACAACAACAAAAAGACAACCTTGGAAGGGAGATCCGTTATATATCCAAGACAAGCTTACTTCACAGATTGTCCCTGATAATTACGCTCTTTAGCATCTGAGGACGATCGGCAAAAAGAAGTAAGTTGGCGTTTTACGCCCAGTCAAACGGTATAGCAGAAAGAAAGAAGAAGGGAGACGGAGACCTCAGAAGACCCCATGGACATCCCGCGTCGTGGCCCTCGTTAACTGAAGCAGACGTGAAGGACACGCGGCGGAGACCCAACCACCAATCCCCCAACCTGTGACCTGTCACTAAGGTGACACGTACGGGACTCGAGCCCTCGACCCCCGGGACCTGATCGCCCTTGTATGAATGAGCGTCGTCTCTCCACGCGCTGAATAGCCACAAACCTGCGATCGATGCTGGACTGTGGTCACGCAACGGTCAACGGTCAGCCCCCCGTCGGCCGACAAAGCTCAGTAAATCTCTCTCTCTCTCTCTCTCTCTCTCTCTCTCTCTCTCTCTCTCTCTCTCTCTCTCTCTCTCTCTCTCCGGATAAAGGGATGGTGAAAATCCAAGCGCTCTTTTCTCTCTTCTCTCTCTCTCTCTCTCTCTCTTCTCTCTCTCTCTCTCTCTCTCTCTCCGGATATAGGGGTTGCGAAAATCAAGACCCCCCCCCCACCTCTCTCTCTCCTCTCTCTCTCTCTCTCTCTCTCTCTCCTCTTCTCTCTCTCCGGATAAAGGGATGGTGAAAATCCAAGCGCTTTCTCTCTCTCTCTTCCTCTCTCTCTCTCTCTCTCTCTCTCTCTCTCTCTCTCTCGGATATAGGGGTTGCGAAAATCCAAGACCCCCCCCCCACCTCTCTCTCTCTCTCTCTCTCTCTCTCTCTCTCTCTCTCTCTCTCTCTCTCTCTCTCCGGATAAAGGGATGACGAAAAACCAAGATCGATCTCTCTCCCCCCTCCCTCCTCCCCCCTCTCTCACACACACACACACTCTGGCGCACTCTCTCTCTCTCTCTCTCTCCCCTCCTCTCTCTCTCTCTCTCTCTCTTCTCTCTCTCTCTCCCAGCCGTGTTGGTTCACTCTTTAAGAAAGAAGCTGAAAATGACTGGTTCATGACACGTTCTGTATAAATTATACACCCCATAAGATGATCTTGTTCATGGCTTCTTCTTCTTCTTCAGCCTTTTTATTCAGTCTTTTTCACGTAAGTGATAGTAGACTGGTATTACAATTATCAAGATAACAGAATATATCATCAAGTTACACCAAAACAATAACTAGAGAGAGAAGAGAGAGAGAGAGAGAGAGAGAGAGAGAGAGAGAGAGAGAGAGAGAGAGATATTAGAATCGCGAAAACAAACAAGCATGTATTTGTGCATGTATCCATGTCACTTGATCTATATCTCTTACTTGTTCATGACGTTACAGACAATTACTTTTGTGATTTCAGACCGCGACTTCAAACAAACAAGATCATAAATTTGCTGGGGTGAAAAAACTGCTGTGGGGATATTTTTTGTTCCAGAAGGATTGATTCTGCCTGAAGACTGCAGCAGTGGCATCATTTCTTACTATTTCGCTAAATGCGGCGAAGGATAAAGGCGGCAAAGTCCACCACCAACTGCCACTGAAAGGTCAACGAAGCTGCAGCGTAGTTAAAAGATTACGCATGCAAAGCTGTCGTTCTGCTGAAATGTTTTTTGTTAGTTTTTTCCTGCTGGTTCACCGACTTTTCATAAAAACTGCGTTTGTGAGTATAGTGACTTAAAACCATACTTTGCAGCAAGAACAATCCCCTTTCTTCTCAAATCAAGTAAGTAAACATGGTGCTTAACGTCCACAGAAACCACAAGGTTTATTAGGGACGGGGAGAATGGGGGAAAGGGGGTATGGAGGTGGGGGAAGAGGGAGATTATATACCTATCGCTACACTGTCACCACCACTTCTACATTAAGGTGGGCAGCAATGAGAACCATTTTAATGTTTCATAAATGTGAGGGACAAAGTCACAAGACAGTGTCCACAGACTACAACTTTTGAAGAGAAAGGAGAGCCGAAGCGGATTCGAACCGAGGTCCCTCTGCTTACCAGCCTAACTCAAATCAAAGAAGTCCCATAATTATTTAAGAAACGGCAATAATAAATCTCCCTCGTGTCCAACCTTTTTCTGTTTTAAACAAAAAATTATCCACGAACATACTTCATGAGCTGCATCATTTGCTTTCAGGTTTAATCAGGTGAAAAGCTAGGTGTTCGCATTAATGTCGTTTCGATTTTGATCCGTTCCACAAGATTATGGCCACTTTGGGGATTAACTAACCTTGTTTTTCTCCAACAATCCGGTGAAGCTGTCAAGCCAGAAAACGGAAAGACCAAAATTTTTTCCCCTGCAGGACAGTCTAAAGTCACAAGCCGGCACAAATATCGATACAAAGGCAATACTAGCGGCATCCATTTCAGTCGCCATTCCCCCACTTGTCGCTTAGGTGTTGTTTAACTTGTTTAACGCCGAGTCTGCGTCCGGAGAGGAACCAAAGTCCCAAAGGGGAAGGGGTGGTGGTGGTGGAGGTGAAGTTTTATACCCGCTGCTATAGTTTCACGACCAGACAGATCATTGGTTAGGAGGACAGCAATGAGAGCTATGTGAACGTGTGTGGGTGCTTTATTTCTCCCCCTTCTCCTTCTCCTCCTCCTCCTCCTCCTCCTCCTCCTCCTCTCTCTCTCTCTCTCTCTCTCTCTCTCTCTCTCTCTCTCTCTCTCTCTCTCTCCTCCCCCCCTCCTCCTCCTCCTCCTCTCCCTCTCTCTCATATTAGCGTGAGACAACGTGAAAAGACTGTGTCACAACTTCTGAAGAGGAAGGTAAGCCGAAGTGGCTTCCGAAAAAAAGTCCGTCCGGTTACCTGTTGAGCATCTATACCACTAGTTAAAATCAGCTCACCTGTTGAGCATCTAAACCACTAGTCAAAACCAGCTCACCTGTTGAGCGTCTATACCACTAGTCAAAATCAGCTCACCTGTTGAGCATCTAAACCACTAGTCAAAACCAGCTCACCTGTTCAGCATCTAAACCACTAGTCAAAACCAGCTCACCTGTTCAGCATCTAAACCACTAGTCAAAACCAGCTCACCTGTTCAGCATCTAAACCACTAGTCAAAAACAGCTCACCTGTTGAGCATCTAAACCACTAGTCAAAACCAGCTCACCTGTTCAGCATCTAAACCACTAGTCAAAATCAGCTCCCCTGTTCAGCATCTAAACCACTAGTCAAAACCAGCTCACCTGTCGTGGGGAATCACACTGACGTCCTTTCTAGTCATGGAGTTAGTTCTTGGATTTTAACGTCCCGTCAGCCGCACACGGTCGCCTCAAGACAAATCGCACATTCAAAAGTCTTTTACACCAGTTCAAAACATAAGTCACTAAACCACAAGTTTGCCAAATTCACTGTTACAACGTCAAAAACCAACCATCCAACCGTCTATCGATGAACAATAACAAATGCTTTGGTATTTATTTTTATTCCATAGGCACTCACCACAGGAACCTCCTTAAATCGCTTGTGATTATGAGCACGGTGACCTATTTTATTCCGCGGGTCCCCACAGGAAACTAGCCAAAATTAACGCAGTTACAAAGTAGGGAGAGGGTTTGGTAAAAATGAAGGTGAATGGACCGGGATTGTCAAAATTAGGACAAAGAAGAAATGTATGGCAGTGGCTGAAGCATGCGGGGCTATGTTCTGACCGACTCCAGGCTTTAAAGGGAGAACATCTGTCAGCTCTGGGTTATCAACAGAGGGAACCTTTATTTCTCCTTCTGCAGTACCTCACTACGGAATTCCAGTCATGGAAACGGTAAAGTAAAAAGGTAGCGGTGGAAAGAGTAGGATGCGTAACTTCTATTGAAAACATAGCGAGATCCCCCTCGCCCAAGACAAAACACAAATGTGCATGTTCATTTCAGCAGACCTTTTTCTTCTTCCCGAAAAACTCCAACGCAGTCGATATCGTGTTCTGTTTTGCTGTGCCTATCCTTTATTATTGCACGATATCCACAGAAACGGAGAGATAGGAGGAGGGAGGAGAGAGAGAGAGAGAGAGAGAGAGAGAGAGAGAGAGAGAGAGAGAGAGAGAGAGAGAGAGAGAAGAAGACAGACAGACAGACAGACAGACAGACAGACAGAGACAGACAGACAGAGCAGACAGACAGACAAGACAGAGAGACAGACAGACAGACAGTGAAGAAGAAAAGAAAAGGAAGGAGGAACCTCGAACAAACACCCTAAGACCCCAATCACGCTCGTTTGAACCAGAAATAAGGCATTGGGTCTGACTGCCACTGTAAACTATCTGTAATGGAATCAGTGGTGACACTCCGGCGCGAGCGGGACGCCGACCCAGCAGAATAGATGGCGTCTAGTCGCGACGATGTTGGACCAGCGCACCCTGACAGAAGGAGGACCTCGAGCTGCACGCCCTGGAGATAGAGAGGGGGCCACATCCGTCCGAGCACGCGCCTCGTGGCTTGATCGACAGCCTCTCCTGAAGCTCCACCTGCCAGCATCGGGCAGGGAGACGGATGCGAGCGGTTATCGTGGCGTGTCGCCATCACTTGCCACCTACAACCGCCGGTCGGCC
>JABMCL010002073.1:1097500-1117500 GCA_018857735.1 Alviniconcha marisindica
TATAGTATCGACTCCGCCCTAGACTAACCTAGTCTACGAGGCGGACTTTCGCGACCATCTCCGCCAGTTGGGACCACTAGTCTGTGTGTTCAGTGTGTTTACTGTGAGCTGTAGTGCCTGTTTACCTGTGTGTTTATTACGCTTTCGTCTGTTCTTGTTCTCGTTGTTTTAATTTCTTTTTCAGCCCGTCGGACGGAACTGCACCTTGCAGGGTGAATATTGGTGTTATCCCATTCAGCCAACAGTCACCGGCTTGCAGATCCCTGGCTGATGTTTCCGAACGCGGGGTGTTGTGGATGGATCTAGCTGACGATGTGTTTTGGGCCACAGGTACACAGACAGTTCCACGCCACTCTGAGCATTACCTAACGTTTGGGCCACAGGTACACAGACAGTTCCACGCCACTCTGAGCATTACCTAGCGTTTGGGTCACAGGTACATAGGCAGTTCCATGCCACTTTGAGCACTACCTAACGTTTGGGCCACAGGTACACAGACAGTTCCACGCCACTCTGAGCATTACCTAACGTTTGGGCCATAGGTACACATGCAGGTACACAGCTACACACACAGTGCTATACCATTCTGGGCATTACCTAACGTTTGAGCCATAGGTACACATGCAGGTACACAGCTACACACACAGTTCTATACCACTCTGGGCATTACCTAACGTCACCGTGTATGCAGTGCGAGACGTCATCCACTTAGTTTCGTATCCCGCTGGTGATTTTGGCCCGCCAGTCCCGTAGGCTTAGCAGTCGAAATACCATCCGGTCGCAGACGGCATTCACGTGTCCGGATTTTTTTATTAAAAATAATAAATCTAGTCTCGTGCGCAAAAGTAGGACCAAGACTGAGCATCGGCGACCTTTATTATCCAAGTCATCGCCTAGTTAATACTTCTGTCAGCCACGCGTACTTTGAAGTACAAAAAGACAGAGTACTTGCGAGTGAGAGTGCCACGAGTACAAAACTCCGTAATGCGTGTAACCAAGTTCGACAATGTGACTGTCGGTCAAGAGTAGTTGGAGTAACGTCTATCTTACTAACATTACAGTCGGGGGGTGGGGGGGTGGGGGGGGGAGGAGTGGGGGGGAGGAGGGGCGCTTGCAGTCATTTTTACAGCTAGAAATATCACCTTTATGAAAGCTTCATTTTGTTTTTTCATCACCGTTCGTTTTGCTGTGCATATAAACTACGTTTGTGATTTTATATGTTTAATGACAGGGTTGTATTGATATCGGCCTTTTTCGCTAGCTGTTCTGTTTTTAGTGTATTGTGAATGTGAAATAAAGTTGTTTAAAAACCAAACAAAAAAATTGAATCGTCCTCCAGTATATCTGTGCGTGCGTGCGTGCGTGTGTGTGTGTTAGCGCACTGTGGTTTTGTTTTGCAAACAGATTTGCGCTCTAAACGAGATAATATGCGTTGTTATTACCACTTTCTTTCATTTTTGCCACTGAAATCATGACTGTATGCATACAGGACACCCGACCCAAACACACGATCACTCTTGACGGACTCGTGTTCTCGGAGGCAGTCACACGTGGAAACTATACACTGAATCCACGAGAAATCGTTGTGGCCAGTTGACGGGTTCATTCTGCTGTTTTGCTAACGAGCACCTCCAGAATCTTCAACGTTTCGTGCGAACCACACCACTCGTTTGCGTGCAAAGTGCTACGTCAAGGGCGTTGAAGTCGGTGTCGGGACTTGGGTGAGCCGGTGGTAAGGCGTTAGGCTGGTAAGCGGAAGGACCTCGGTTCGATACCGCTTCGGCTCTCCTTTCTCTTCAAAAAGGTTGTGGTTTGTGGACACTATCTCAAGTTGTGACTTTGTCCATCACTTTCTGCTGAAACATTAAAATGGCACTCATCGCTGCCATCTTAATGCAGGAACCATTCTGGTGGTGACAGTGTAGCGATAGGTATATAATTTCCCTCTTCCCCCACCTCCATACTCCCCCCCCCCCCTTCTCCCCTTCCCCCTTCCCTTATAAGCCTTGCGGTTTCTGTGGACGTTAAGCACCATGTTTACGTCGGGACTTGATCAGAGCTCAGGAGCTGTGTGAACCGGGAGGACGTGCACTGGGACTGCGGCTCTCATTCCAAACGCCCCACCCTCTCCCGTCCCCTGGTGAACCATACGGTTTCTGTGGACGTACACCGTCATCGAACTGTCAAGATTTTAGCACTTTGCATAGCCATACTTAGGGTGGAAGCAGGAAAGACAAAGAGAATGGGATGGAGAGAGGGAGGGGGGAGACGGGATGGAGCGAAGTTGGGCTATTTCAATCAGTATCACACATCAAATGAATCTAGGTAATCGATCAACTCTATGTTGCTATCGAACCCGTAAGAGAGAGAGAGAGAGAGAGAGAGAGGAGAGAGAGAGAGAGAGAGAGAGAGAGAGAGAGAGACAGACAGACAGACAGACAGACAGACAGACAGACAGACAGACAGACAAGACAAGACAAGACAAGACATATACAGAGACAGAGAGAGACAGAGAGACAGACAGACAGACAGAGACAGACAGACAGACAGACAGAGACAAACAGAGACAGACACAGAGACAGACAGACACACAGAGAGAGAGATTCACCAGTGACCGACTTACCACAAGACAATGGACTATAAACAATCAACCCTGCAAGGTTCTTGCGGGGAGAAAATCGTTTCGCCGGAAGGGGTGCATGGCAGAGATCTGATGTGTGCCACTTTCGCAGCAAATTCGATTGGCCATATTTTCCACAACTCGTCAAAAGATCGCTAATTTGTTCGAAATTATTTTGCCCCGTTCCCTAATCCCGCCTTATAAAATTTCTTTCCCCTACCTCAGGGCAGAGAAGTTATTATGACTCTCTCGGAGTGCTTTCCCCTCCCTTGTTTCTTTCAAAAATGGCCGAGCCGGTCTCAGTACTTGAGCGTTTTTCTCCTCTCTCTTTTCGGGAACAAGCGCGGAAAGCCGGATTTGGCTGACTGCAGATTTGATCCTAACGGTGTTTCAAAATGTGACGGTGTAAACATATAAACTAAGTGGATTTTTTTTCTTTCCAGCTTGCTCGTTGGCTCTTACCATAACAATCTTCCAAGCACCGAACAAGCGACAAAAACTCAACCAAAACAGGATAGGCTTTTCTCTCTCATTTTTCATCGATTTTAACCGTTTATCTGTTGTTTAAGTGTCGTTTTGTGGCTCGGTAAAGGGGATTTCCCCGAAAATGTGCATACTGTGTGTCCGTGTCAAAATAAATAAGCGTTCGTTTGGACCTGTCTGTGTTTGGATCTTGCTTTAGAACGCTAGCAGTCATTCTGTTTCAGATTTTTTTCTTTTTTATTCTTACCACAACAGAACTTTGTTTTGGCTATCCGCACTGATTACTATAGCGTATGAGACAATTAACACTCTTGCTTAAAGTGCGTAGTCCCATGACACAGTGGTATGGTCCTCGGCTCTCGTGGTCCGTTGCTGGTTCGGATCTATTCGACTCTGTCACGTTTCTCTTCAAACGGTGTTCTTTAAAGCGCTGTATCCTGTGACATTGCCCCCACCCCTACCCTCCTCCAACAGAGCGAGAGAGAGAGAGAGTGCGCTCTCTCTCTCTCTCTCTCTCTCTCTCTCTCTCTCTCTCTCTCTCTCTCTCTCTCTCTCTCACACACACACACACACACACACACACACACACACACACACACACAACACACACACACACACCTTACTCAATTAATGAAACAATAAAATGGTTCACACCGATGTCTACCTTGAAGCAGAATTAGCCTGCTACTGACAGCTATAACTAGAGCAGCATCAGTTACTGTCCTCCCTCTATAGCAACCCTACCCTTCTTTATCTCCTGGGACGTCGGTACCCGTCGATACCTCCCAGCAGTCACGTCGGCTTAACCCCTTCCTTGCCCTTAGGACGCCTTATGATGTCACTGGCAAAGTGCTTTCAGTCTGCCTGTGGGATATGCCGTATAACTCGCTCACTGCTTGAATTCCAACTTATCTCTAACGTTACGTTCGACGCAGTTCTCAAAAGCAGCATTTTTGGACAGTCTAACCTTTCTCGCGACTGTTCTTGGAAGGGAACAGGAGTACAAAGTTTAATGTAAAATTGTTCGCGGTGAAATAAATATATAAAAAATAAAAATAAATAAAAAATGTTTTTCACGAAGCCTTGCAACATAAACTATCAGTCTTCTATTGGTAACCCGTGACATGATTTAGCTGTCGAATTACGCACTGAAGTCCGTTTAGAGCTCTCTCGTACATCAAATTAATTAGCCACAACCCTAGCCTGCTGTGCGGAATTCAACAGGTCTTAAACATGTAGTGTTGCTATCCCAAACAATGTACGTGTTCTGATCCCCATAGACTACTTTGTTCACTCCCTCTCTCTCTCTCTCTCTCTCTCTCTCTCTCTCTCTCTCTCTCTCTCTCTCTCTCTCTCATCCGAATCTCTCTCATCCGAATCCTTAGGTCTGACGGTAAATTTAGACAAAACAAAAGTAACGTTTTTTTTAGAAAAGGTGGTCACATTTCAGCAGGAGAAAAAAATGGTTCTTGTATGGGGGGAAAATCGAAACAGTCAATAGATACATATACTCCAACAGTCTGAATACTAACACAACATACAAAAACAGAACTTGGTCAGATAGTATAAAAGATTCCCTGGAATCATGTGGTTTCCATGATGCTTGGACAGATGGCAGAGTCGAGAATGAAAAAGCCTTTCTCTCGGCATTTAAACAACGAATGATAAAACGTTTTAAACAGGAATGGTTTACAAAAATATCAGAGAATGACAGATTTTCAACTTATTTCTCATTCAAAACAGTTCACCAGTTAGAAACGTATCTTAACGACATAAGCATCAAAAAGTTCAGGGACACTCTGATTAGACTGCGGCTTGGAATAAATGACCTCGGCGTTAACAAACGCTTTCTGTGTGACAGTTTTGTGAATAAAAACTGTCCCTTCTGTCCAGACATTTTGGAAGATGAATCTCACTGACTTTCCTACTCCGCTGTCCAGCCCATGATGATGTCCGGCGAAAATATCTGTCACATATTATTGTCCATGAAACTGTACGTTCTCTTAACTCTATTTTTGATAACGCCAGCGCTGAACAATTGAGAAAACCTTGCAATGTTTGCTTTTTATGCTTTAAAACATAGAGAAGAGTTATTTGCACAATGAATTCATGTTCGTAAATGTATATCATGGTATAACAGTTGAAAATGTCAGGACCATGTCTGTTATGATCATGATCGCAATGTGAGCGCATTCCTTTCTCCCCCCCCCCCCCCCCCCCCCAGAATGTACATGTTTCATACTTTTATGTTATACTTTGTTGTGTGTACAAAACCGGAAAGTAGAAGCCAAACGAAAGTTTACATGTTATCAGTACTACACACAAATGAGAACACTGCGACGTTCACCCCCCCCCCCCCCCCCCCCCCATCCTTCACATAAACCTCTCTCTCTCTCTCTCTCTCTCCATCTCTCTCACACATCTCCTCTCCTCTCTCTCTCACACACACACACACACACACACACACACACACACTGTACACACACACACACACACACACACACACACACACACACACACCAGATCCAACCGCACCGTTTGGAGAAATAAAACGGTCCTAATCACGCCAGTTAAACAATGGCGGGAGGCAGTCTCACGGGACCGTAAATCCTCTAAGGCAAAACCTGACTTCTTTTCCATACTCTTCTTCCCTCTTTCCAGCCAAGTCTGGTGAAGCCGGTTGTTTAATTTCTAATGACACTGCACTGTTTTCCCCTGGAATTCATTTACTCGGTCATGCGTATAAAGTGTCTCCCGTCTGATAGCCACTGCTCGCTAATTAATTAAACAGCTATTTCCTGGCCATCTCCAGGGTGCAGTAATGTGAAACCGACGGTTCTACCCTTGCTGCACGTGCCACACGAAACAGACACAGACGTGTGACAGTTGGCAACTGTCTGTGATGCCAGACTGACTGACAACCAGCCACGGAAGAAATGTGGACCAGTGTGTCAAAGCGGTTGGAGATTGCCTGCAACAAGCTCTGAAGACATATATTAATATTCTAGACTTCATTGCGCTCTCCGACTCGCCACGTGTCGGTAAGGTTCACAGGATTCACCGAGTGTCACACGCGTACTGCAAATCACAATTTCAACTTTTAATGGATTTGTTTTTAAAGTTTTAATGTGCGCTCTTCACTTTAAATCGAATTTGGAAGCTGAATCCTTAAGTGACAATTTTTCAAGGATCCAACACAGAGGAGACTCTGGATACACAAAGAAATAACTGCCCTGTGTGTGTGTGTGTGTGTGTGTGTGTGTGTGTGTGTGTGTGTGTGTGTGTGTGTGTGTGTAAATATTTTGTTTTAGCAGTTGTCGTGCACATTGTAATTGTAAACTCGGCAAATTATGTCCGAAAGACCCCCATATGGAAAGCAGCAACACAGCACCCTTTAATACGCCGTCAGTTAGTTAGTTCTTGGATTTTAACGTCCCGTCAACAGCATGGTCACCTCAGGACAAATCATACATTCAAACTTCTTTTAGTTTTACACCGGTTCAAAACACAAGTCACCATGTCCCAAGTCAAAACAGCTGGATCACATTTCTGGATCCAGCACAGTCAACAGCAGCCGCAACCAAGTTTTGTTTTTTGTTTTTTTAAATCTCAATAACAAGCACATTTGAATATTTACACTGTATAATTATATGCACTGTGTGGACTGTACGCGCGGAAGACTTACTGGGCAGGGCGCATAATATCATTATCAATGCAAAGTTGAAATGCGAGGCATGTTATAGATATTAGCCAGCAAAAGCGCTCGACTCGACGAACGAAGCTAGGCGTTGTCCCGTGTGTCGAATCACGCGACTGATCTGACTGATCAGTTCCAAGTTCGCGGCCGGAACTCAAGAGAAAAGCCGTGTATGTCTTGCGCAAGTATAACGGGAAAGGTGAACGACTTTTTGTTTCCATCAGGAACAACACAACGCACCAGTTCTCACACAAAATGTCGATGAATAAAGTCCAGTTAAATGACGACAAAACAGAGATTCCTCTGATAGGCTCTGCTGCTGGAATGGATCTTCCTTCTCCACCACTATGTGTGCGTCAGAGTGACATCCTATTTCCCGACGCAGCTCATAACCTTTGTGTCATTTCTGAGAGCCAGCTTGCACTGAAGGAACAGGTGAACGATCTCTGTCAGCTGGCTTACCTGGAAATCAGGCAGATCGGTTCAATCCAACATAGAAGCCACTTTCTTCTGAAGCTACCAAAAGTCTCGTTGTCTCTTTTTGCTCTCACTAGGCTTGATTATTGTAATGCTCTCCTTGTTGGCTCTCCTCAGGTTCTCCTTCGTCATAAAATTCAAGAGTGATCAGCTGCTCAGCTCACCTCATCTGCAAAGCTCCTAAATCAGCCCACATCACTCCTTTACAATTTCCACTGGCTTACCAATTAGCAGCCGGATTCAATACAGAATAGTTCTCATCTGCTTCCACATTACATCGGGTACAGTGCCTCCGTACCTCTCTCAGTTGCTTCATCTCTACTCTTCTTCTCGCTCTCCATAAATAATCTATTATTATTTGTCACTTGGTAAAAGGCGACTACGCCAAAAATGTGCCATAATACTGTTTCGCTTTGCTACAACAAAGAGCGTTCAAATGAACCTTTGTGCGTCAGTGTGTTTTCATATTCGTTCTGAAATGCTGGCGTGAGTCACCTTTGTTGTACGTTGTCCTGATCTGTGATGAGTCAGCTGGCTGCAAAACACTGCCACTCGATCACCGCAGCACATGCCTCTACACTGAAATCCCCCAATTGCTGACCGGCCCGGTAAAAACTAAAACAAACCAAGTTGCAAAACCCACCGCCGCTGGTTTCCTTAAACGCAGCATCAGAAGTGGACTTTGCGGACACGCGTAACCATCTTGCTGAAACGTGAACTAGCCATCCGGCCCGCAGTGCCGCCCAGAAATACCAAGAACGGCTCGAATTTCTGCCCGGGTATTAGCCGCGCTAATGGGTGCCAACTGTGGAGATTAGCGTGTTTGTTCAGAAGACTAACCGCCAGCGGTCGGCGATAATGACGGGGATGGTGAAAGGAGATCGGTAGAGTTCTGCTATCGGACAGCTTCCGGCACAAGCAACATGCCTTGTCAGTCAACCATGTTTTACACCCCCGGCTCGAGCGGTGTTGTGGAGGTCTCGCGGAAAACAAACACCTGCGATAACCTATCACTTAAGGCGCGGATTAGAGCCAGTGATGAAAGTTAGTCTTGTGTTTCTGGCTGGCTTCCCCCCCCAGCTCTCTGGTTATGGCCGCTGCACACGTCAAACTCACCGAGGCGGGGAGGTTACTCCAAAACAACACTAATAAGCCACAGCCGCTTGACGCAGACTTACTTGCCCATTTTGTGTGCGCTCTTGTAGTGCCTGTTGCCGCAGCCCTCCAGCGTTCGGCGCTGTGTCGCTAAGTATTAACTGCCTTCGGGTGCCTGTATGTTGTTTCCCGGTTCGACTCGTCTCTCCAATCGTTTCACACGTGAGAAACAAATAGGCTTCCCTTAGCTGGTGTCCTGGTAATGAAGCGTGAGAGTAGGAGTTGTCAGAGTTCTTCTGCGTCTTTCGGACAGTGAATGAGTGAGTGAGTGAGTGTGTGTGTGAGTGCGTGCGTGCGTGCGCGCATTCTGGTTGTATTAGCTGACTTTTGAAAATAATATGTACAGTTAAAGAATGTGTAAGCGCTTTAGGGCCTGTACGGGTTACATTATTATTATTAAAATGTCCGACTTCAACGTTATGAAGACTCTGACACTTTTAGTGCATGCTGGGTTATTTTGGTGTTTCCATAATCCACCGAACTACAGGATCTTGGACTACAGGATCTTTAACGTCTGCACGCCACTTCGGTGGGTATTTTTTTTTAAACGCGCTGTAACGGAATACATTCATTCAGAATCGTATGCCATATGAGGCGGTAAGTCTGCTTGAGAGCAGAGAATCAAAGCGGCTATATAAAAGCGATCAATAATAATTACTGAAGCTTCTAATTTGTACAGCATCTAGTGTTATGCAGTCTTCGTGCGTCAGTCTAAACAGATGTCTCGGTTCCGAGTCAATGAAGTGCGTGTTGACCATACCGATTCCTGAAGACTAATTATTATGAGAGGTCGCAACAAAAGGAAGAAGAAGTTATACTTATTGTTGTTGTTGTTGTTGATCGTTTTTATATAGCTCTATTCTCCGCTCTCGAGCAGACTCACTGCGCTCGCATGTGATTCTACATGAGTGACTAGCTTTTTTTTATGGCGCGTTTTTCAATATCCACCACTTATGTATGTACGCTGCTGTTACTTACTGCCTCCAATACATTAATGATGTACTGGTTGACTGGGCGTACAGCACCAAGTTACCTACATTAATAAAGTTCAGTTTTGTTCGAGTTTTTCAGTGTCATAAACAGCCCACATCGGGCATACTTGAGGCTGCGCGGACCGATACTGACCAGCCTTGGCCATGCTCAAACTGATTCCAGAAGACTAATGATGAGAGGTCGCAACAGATATACTGATGTACGCTGATGTATGCAGGAGAGTTCAACTTGTTCAAGTTTTCGCGGCAAATGGCCCACACCAGGCACACCTCAAGCCGAACGGTCCAGAACTGACCAGCGCTGACCATAATAATAAAGAGGATTTCTAGAGCGCCCATCTACCACACAAGGTGGCAGCACAGGGCGCTTTACAATAACACTAACCACACACACACACACACACACACACACACACACACACACACACACACACACACACACACACAGAGCGTCGAACGAGGGGATGGGCAGGGCTGTGAAAAACAGTTTAGAAATAATTATTAAACAGACGCGTCTTGAGGGCGACTTTGAAAGAGGAGGTAGAATTAGAGTGGCGGAGTGTTTGAGGCAATCAGAGAATCAGAGTGGCGGAGACCACCCCCATCCCCAGACCATAATGATGAGAGGTCGCTACTGTTGTGTTGATGTACGCTGTTATTACATTTAGAAACTTCAATTTTGTTCGATTTGCACGCGTGCGTGCGTGCGTGCGTGCGTGCGTGCGTGCGTGTGTGTGTGTGTGAGTGTGAGTGTGTGTGCTGTTGTTGTTGTTGGGTGTTTTGCTGTTTTGGGTGTTGTTGCTGTTGTTGTTGTAACTGTTCTGTTTGTTTCTTTGTTGTTTTTTGGAGGGGGTTGCTGTTGGCTTGCATAAACAACCCACATCGGGCACATCTGAGCCTAGTCGGTACCAGGCAAGTGAACCCGACGTCAAGCTATGATCAACACCACCACCACTTCAGGTGGGTGACCCAACCCAATATGGTTAGCCGTGCGTTTCAACCAGAGGGACCATTGCGGACAGCCGTGCTGAACAACGTCCTTCTGCTGGAAAAAAATAATCTGAAACAGGAATGACTGCTAGTGTCCTGAAACAAGATCCGAAAACATAAAAGGTTAAAAACAAAAACAAACAAAAAAACGCTTATTTATTGGGACACAATCTGCAAATTTTCGGGATAATCCCCTTTGTGGTCAAGCTACAAAACGACACTTAAACAACAGAAGAATCTTCCAAGCTCAACCAAGAAAAGATAAGTTATTTCGCTTCTCAACTCAGTTTTCGTCGTTTTTAACCGTTTAACTGTTGTTTAAGTGTCGTTTTGTAGCTTGACAAATGGGATTACCCCGAAAATTCGCAGACTGTGTTTTAAGCTAAACCAAGAAAGTTTTCGCTTGACAAAGGGGGTTACCCCGAAATTTTGCAGATTGTGTGTTTGTGTCCCAATAAATAAGCTTTTTAACCTTTGATGTGTTTGGGTTTGGGTCCTTCTGCAGGACTTGAGGCCAGTGTTGCGAGGCTACGCAGCCCTGCTTGGAGTGTGGGTCTGCTGCAGCATCAGTGCCGTGCATTAGCGCCGCGCTGCCAGCACCCAGCCGCACTCCCAGTGTCCACTTGCCGTCTGACCTGGCTCCAGTCTCTGCCACGGTTCGTTACGTCACACAGCATCGAAAACGGACACATACAAGTCTGTTTTTCGTCAGTGCGCCAAAGACTGGGCAGCTGGGACTGGTTGTGGTTTCACCAACTCCGTGCGTGCGTGCGTGCGTGCGTGCGTGCCTGCGTGCCTGCCTGCCTGCGTGTGTGTGTGTGTGTGTGCTTTTCACCAACTCCGTGCGTGCGTGTGTGTGTGTGTGTGTGTGTGTGTGTGTGTGTGTGTGTGTGTGTGTGTGTGTGTGTGTGTGTGTGTGTGCGCGTGCGTGCGTGCGTGTGTGTGGTTTTGTTTTGTTTTTTTAAGAGACAGCTAGGAGAAGCGTCAATGAAATGCTCAAAGCACAGAGCCGAAGTCCTGTATTTAAACTCATGCACTCGAATGAATTCTCAAGGTTCCAGGCGAGATCAAAAGATCAAGAGATCTAGAGGAGGGAGATGGAGCTGGACCTTCAAGTTAGCCCAGAAGAGATCATGAGTAGGGAGGTGGAGCTGGGCTGCGAAAGTTGGACTTCTTTCGCTTCGAATTGTTGCTCAACAGAATGCAACGGACATTGTCCTTGTGACTCTGGCCAGGCACAGCAGTTGAAACAGCAGTTGCGCAGTGCACAAGTCGCTGGGCAATGGCGAGGGGACACCGCCCTAACACTTCCATTGTTCTGGCGGCGGTCCACGGTCTCTCCTGTCTTTTTCGGGCGGTTTCCGCGGTCGAGCCTTCACTCTCTCGGCCCCTTCCCACTCTGTCCCCGTCCCTAATAGGCCATCTCGCCTCCGTGGACGTAAAGCACCATGTACTTACTTCCCTGAACTGGTCCTCATTGTCACCCGGCGTAGCGGGGCGAGGCGTCACGCGATGAAGCTTTATAAGCCGTGATGAAAAGCTGTGATTTGTAACTACAGTTTGTCCCAGATATGTCAACCCGACATCCGAGGACATGAAGCCCCACATCATCATCATCTGTGATGTGTTGAGGTGACCAAAGTGCGCACAATACCTATGTATATTTGATGGCGGGGCAGGGTCGACATCACCTAGTCTTGTTTGTTCTTGCGTGGCTGCTATCGATCTGTTGCAAGCCTAGAGCTGCAAGGCCTGGGGTTGTTGAAAAGAGGGGATGGGGTGGGGGGGGGGGTGGAGGGCACGGGGGGTGGGGGGGGGGGAGGAGAGAGAGTTCGTAACCTGTGATTAAGCTTCATGAAAGTTCAGTAATTATCAGGGCATCAAATAATTATCAGGGCATTTGTCCAGGGGATGTACAATGGTCAGTGTGTATAATTTACACGGTATCCTGTAGCCGTACTCGCCCCGATATAACCGTACCGGTTAGTCTTATTCCTATTACTACCGCGAAACTCGTGCGTGCGTGCGTGCGTGCGTGCGAGCGTGCGTGCGTGCGTGCGTGCGTGCGTGTGTGAATGATTTGTTTTTCGCTTTCTTTGTTTTTTGTTTTGTTTTTGTTTATTTATTTGTTTGTTTTTTGCTATCCCCAGCTCTTAGCTTGGTACAAAGGCGCTTGCCATCAGCAAAGTACTCCAAAATTATTAACGTCCGCCTAAATCCAACCCGGTGTCCAGCAGAAAAGCGAACCGCGCACCCGACAGCCGGCGCCTGTGCTGTGGTTGCCAGCCAGTGCCCGTGATGAGGACCGAGACACTGTCTTTGGCAAACTGAGACCACTTCACCTGTGGCATGGCGTTCCCTGACGCTAAGCCTCTTCGCCGTCACAGGTGACCGTTCTTTTCGCCGGTGATCGCCCCTCCTTGCGGTGGCTCTGCCGTCGTCGGAGTGCCAGCGCTACAGACTCCATATGCACTAAGCCGGTCTCAGCATACACTAAGTCCCAGAGTCAGTGTACTAAGACTGTATTATGCCGGCGGGGAAAGGAGGGCAGAGAAAGAGACGAGTCCAGCACCACTCCAAAGGTGCGCTCAACGTTCCCCGTCCCCTTTCCTTCCCCCTCCCCCCCCCCCCCCCCCCCCATTTCCTCCCCTCCTCCCCCCTCCCCCCACCCCATTTTCCTCCCCCCTCCTCCTTTCCTCATCCCCTCCCCATCCTCCATCCTTCCCTCCACCTACTTTTCATCCCCTCCCTCCCCCTACTTTCCTCCCCAACCCCCCTCCTCCCACACCCCTTTCCTCCGCCCTCCCCCTCCAGGCCCCTCCCCTTTCTTCCCCTCCACTTTCCTTCGCCTCCCCCTCCCCCTACTTTTCCTCCCCCTCCCCCTCCCCACGGTTCGGACAGTTCGACGAACTATACCTCGTTCTTAACTGGCTTTTAATGAGATGCAAGCTTCGGCCCGAACTTGTGGCAGAAGTGCAGCAGACAGCCTGATCGAAAATGTAGGCTAAAATCAAGTCAATATACTGTAATGATCCCTCACAGGGTAATTCAACTAACTACTATATCATTCAGGATCCTAGAGACAAGGCTGCGCCTCCCAAAAGTCAACAAATAGGCCAGTTCCCTCCGAAGCGAGTGAAGTATCGGCACCGTCATCCATTTTTTATTTTACTTTCTTCCTCATCCACAGGAGAGCTCTCTTTGCTCACAACCAATCAGAGGCAAGATTCGCCGAACTGGGCGAATATTACCAGAACATGCTACTTTTTGGACCCTGAATATAGCTTCGTCGCAATTCGACGAATATCCCGAACTAGGCTAAGCTCGCGAAGCAAACGATCGCCCAATAAGGACCAACTATGTTCGCCGAACTTTTTGTAGGTTCGACGAATAACCCGAACTATGTTCGCGAAGCAAATGTTGGCCCAATTAAAACTGGCTTTACAAGCTACGTTTTCGTCAGAAAAATGCAGTTCAGCCAAGTCCATGTAATCGTGGTATGAGAATGCTGACTATTGTCCTTAACTTCACATACCAACCTCTGAATCAAAACGACCATTGTTCTCAGACTGCGTGGTCAGTATGGTTGACATGTTCACTTTTCATGCAACGTTTGGTCAGAAGAAAAGAAAAAAACGGAAGAAAAAAAAGCAGTTCAACAAAATCCAAGTAATCGTGGTATGAGAATACTGACTATTGTCCTTAACTTGACATACAAACCAGTGGTGTGTAGCCTACAATAACGTTCAAAAGTCAAGGCCTACAGTAGTGACGACGAGTTCACCTAACGATGATATGCACAGTAATTACAACAACAACAAAACTAGTAATCAAAGTAAGCTTACCCAAGTTATAGTAATGGTCACCAGTAACGCTGCTTTTTGTTTACGGGGCCGTGAGGGTTCGTTTTTGCGAAGCCATAGGAGTATAGAAACGTGAAGATGAAGGACTGGTGTCTTTGTTCCAGAGGATAAACATCATCGGTACCAAACATCAAAGTCAGACGATGCACATCAACCGTGTCAAAGATCAGAGAATGAACATCAAGTGTATCAAGCATCAGATGTCCGAGAAAAAACATCAACTGTATCAAAATCTGCGAATCAACTCCAACCGTGGTAAGTGAAAACACCTAATCATGCTAGGGACCTGTGTTCAGCCTAGCTTTATTAAAGTCAAACCAGAAACCTTTGCCGAGCAATTTGAATAAAACAGTATTCTCTCTCTCTCTCTCTCTCTCTCTCTCTCTCTCTCTCTCTCTCTCTCTCTCTCTCTCTCTCTCCTTCAAATGGGAGATGGTACCTCATACAGAGAGTGGTGGTGCCCAAACTTTAGAAAGAAGCTGCCCCATTTATTTCGATCTAAAGTTTTTTATTTTTAGGCTGTCCCAACACAATGTTGCGAGACATTCCACACAAGGTACCTGGTTTTATTGTGTGCTATTGAAATAACTGGTCTCGTGTTTCCGATGTAGAAAACAGCACCTGTTAGATTTTTGTTCGTAACTGATAGCGTTTAAAGTCTGTTTATCTGTTGGTAGGCCTAAGGTCTTTTCTACGAAACGGTGTGCTGGATGTAATGCGAGACAAATTGCTTAATACAGTAAAAGTGTCCAACTTTGAAATTATCCAACAGACAAACAAGACTGACAAAGATGGAAACGGTTAGCTCTTCAACGTTTAACATTCAAGACATTATCGTGGTTTGGAATGACAATCATAACCAGTTGTCTCATGGGGTGATCTTTCAGGGTATGTCATTTCAAGGAATCGTCCACATAATTACCAGGACGGGTACGTAAGCAAGCAAAAGGCTTTAGGCGTCCTCTCAATCGCACAGTGTCACCCCAAGTCGATCGACCTACGCCGTATTTTAGAAAAAGCTTTTCGCGACTTTTGCTACCACATGGTCATAATTATTACACAAATCTTAAGCTCTCGTGTAAGCTCGCCCTGCTAGTTCGCCCTGATGTAACCGTAATGGCTGACTGGACGTAAAACACCAAGTTACTTACTTCCATACTGCTTTTGTGTTTCCTGTACTTAATTGTTGAGTTTATGATTACGATGAATAAATAAATTTTGTTTAAACTTACTTACTTACTTTGCTTTACTTGCTTACTCGCTTGCTTACTTACTTTACTTAACTTGCTTAGTTTATTTACTTACTTTACTTACTTTATTTTGCTTTGCTTTGCTTTGCTTTGCTTGCTTGCTTGCCCCGCTAGCGCACAAGCGGTTGGCTGGACGTGAAAGTCCAATAACCTGTCTATCCTCACGTAATCAGTTCCCAAGCTTACTTCGAGCCGAGCAGTCTGCCAGGTTTCTGATCCAACTCGGGCACGAGAACATCCTGAGGGTCTAATAGTCTGTCAATTAAAGGCGACGTAGACTACTGCAGGAGGTTGTTGACATATCGCTCCAAGGGTTGTGTGGCTGCCCTTTGTCTCTCAACCCATCCTTATGGACCGGCCTTTCGTCACCGATCCACTTTGTCACGGGGTGCCTTTCGCAACACAGGCAGGGTCTGGCGGACTGGCCCCATGCAACACGGCCAGTTTACTATGAATTCACATTTAAGATAAGACTGTTGATTGTCCATGCTAAAAGCATACACGGAAATTTGTCTCTTTTCTGCACATTATGTAACGTTAAACTTTAGTTAACACGCGCGTGGGTGCGGGCGCGCGCGCGCGCGCGCACGCACGCACGCACGCACGCACGCACACGCACGCACACCACGCACCACACCACACACACACACACACACACACACACACACACACACACACACACACACACACACCACCTACGTAATTTACGGACAAGCAGCAGTCATATCAGGGGATCCGCCATAAAATTTCGCCACCGAGACAGTTTCTTATGGATTGGTCTTTTTGCAACTAGAACCAGCCTGTTTCGGATTAGCCTTCAGCAACCAAGCCCATTTTGAAAAAAAATTATGGGCTAGCATTTCGCAAACGTCAGCATCAGTTTTTTTCTTTTTCTTTCCTTTTCTTTTATGGATCAAACCTTAAACAACCCAGCCAGTTTTTTATCGACTGGTCTTTCGCATCCGATCCAATTACGGGCAGACCTTTCGAACGAAACCAGTCTCCTGCACGTCCTTATACCCAAGTGGTAAACTTCCTGGTGCCTGCTTGTGAACGATCTTTTGGAAACAGTTTTCCCCCCGTCTCTGCAAATATACCCCACCGCTGCCGCCCCTTTTCCCCTTGCCCTCAAACGTTTGAAACGGATTCATTTGCCGCCCAAGAAGGCAATCAGGTGCAGTCAATACAGATGTCCATCACAGGCCACCAGCCACATCTACGCAGTTCCCCGCGGTCCACTGCTGACACTGCACTGGAGTGGACGACCTCCGTTGACACTCTCAACTGCCACTGTCCTAGTCCTCTGTCAGCGGGCAGCAATTACCTCCCCTAACATTTCACTTTCTGCGTCTGGAGGTGGAAATGGTTACCGTTATGCAAACGAGCGGCACCGCTGTTTCCGGGCGACTTAATTAATGCCGTGTGTTTGTGTGTCGTCTGCGTTGCGTTCGTGTGTTCGACTGGAATCCCCTTGTTATGAATGGTCAGCAGTTTTGTGGTTATTGTTAGAATATAGTGGACTCCACTGTTCTTCGATCCATTTAAATTTTGCCGATGAAAGCGAATTTTGGCAGAATGTATATAATACGAAGAACAGACCCAAACTCCAAGCACTGGTTTACGACATCCTTCCTTCAACCACTGCCGTATTTAGTTACGCCATAGGGTCCAGAAAACTGTCGGCTAACGAGCAGTTTTTTGTTGGTGCTCAAACAGTAGTAAGTTTGTTACAAACAAATTATAACAGACGTTTGTTTTATAACTGACCATGTTGCTTACGCCAGCTCAAATAAAACCAAAATCGTTTGAATCGAGACGGAACTTTTTTTATCCGGGGTGAATGCGTCTCATGTTTACGTGCGTGCTTGGGCGCTAGGTTGCTTCCACAGTCTTATTAGTACCCAAACCTTTCGGAGGGCGCTGACCGCGTCGGTGGACAGTTGCGCGGAGATAAAGAGTGCCCCTTCAGTGACGTAACTAAAGCAGAGTTTGGAGGAAGGTGCCGGAAAGCGATGCTCGGAGTGTGGAACAGACCTAGACATGACTTTCGTTGAGCAAGCGCTCTACAGCTGCTTTAAAATGTTTTTAATAAAGTGACTGAGTTCTGATTAGCTTGTGCTTTTCTCGTATATTTGTACCACTGAAATTACACCATTAGGTGGTAAGTTATATTAAAAAGAGAAGAAAAAAAGTGAGAGTAAAAGCGTTTATGTTCTGACACGTTTAGATACAATACGGATAGACGAAACCAGGTCACGTACAGCCTACCATGTACTGCTTTATATTGTGCGGCTTTTCAGCGCCTGATAACGGTCTACAAAACCGTTGATCAGGGCCTCGTAACAGGTACCTATTACCCACGATGATGTTGTCGTACTGACACCGCTTGGTTGGTTGTCGTACTGACACCGCTTACACTGGCACAGGCTGAGACAGCAAGTGAATTGGTGTTTTACACCCAGTCAACCAGTACGGTTATATCGGGGCAGCAACACAGACAAGCGGTCAGATACAGAGAGAGAGAGAGAGAGAGAGAGAGAGAGAGAGAGAGAGAGAGAGAGAGAGAGAGAGATTGATTGATTGATTGATTGATTGAACTTTATTTCTCAACGGTGAAGATATTAGCACAAAGGCCGACTCACATATCTGCCGTTGCTACAGTACTACTAATAACAAAGACATTCACAGTTAATTATTATTACAGAAGGCTATAGACAAATACAGCATCAGTAAAAAATAAAAAGAACAATTAATAAGTAATAATAATAATAACAACAACAACACATATAAAACCAGACAGACAGAGAGAGAGAGAGAGAGAAGGGGGAGGGGAGAAAGAGTTAGTTATTGGATTTCAACTTCCCGTCAACCGCTATGGGTTACCTCAGGACGGAAGAGAGACAAACAGAAAGAGACAGAGGAACAGAGACAGAAACCGTTTTTAACGCCAGATCAACCGTGAAAACTTAATCGGGGAGAGGAACAGTATAGACCTTTAATTCTGAAGTAAAAAGCGAACGCAATAAAGTCCAACTAATCCACATTAGCCAAACATGAACATGACAGAGAGACAGAAAGAGACAGGGGGTACCCCCCCCCCCCCACACACACACACACACACATACACACACGCACACACACACAAGACAGGGGGTGGGTTGGAGGGGGGAGGGGGGGAGAGGGGAGGGCACTAGTCCCTGGAATTCATCATTTGCATTTGAATTTCTACTCCTTACTGAAACATATATCTATTCTGATTGTTTTCATGAGGACAGACCCCGCTGCCTTTAAACTTCACCGTTAAAGCGTTAAAGCAACCCGTAACTATATGCATAAACAAGATGGTATCAAGTATTTCGCATTCCATGAAGTCAATAATAATATAAAAACAAAGCTTCTAAGTTCCATCTTTATGTTTCGCGCGCACCAGCTCAATAACAGGTACTATTCCGCCTATTACCACACAAGCAGTTGAATCGCGTGATGGTTACGCGAGAACCCAAGCGCGGCTCGCTTCCCCTTTGTGACGGAACACCATAACTGAATCCTTGAAACATACAGTACCAGTTGTGTTTATGCTGCAAATAATTCATGCCAGTGGAGCCAAATAAACCACTGGTTTCTCCAAAGAAAAAAAAAGGGAAAAGTGTGTTTCCTTCAGTAAAGAACCAAACACTGACCTAGTTCTTTAAGAATGACCTCGCGTCAATACAGAACCCAGCCTAGCTTTCCATCCGCTGACCCACTCTGACCTTGTTTTTATGCCACTGATTTGTACAGGGGTATTTGCGCGCTGCATATTTTTCTTTAAGTTGTAAAACGCTTCAAGTCTCCGAAAGCGCTCTATAAATTCCCTAGTATTAGTAGCAGTAGTAGTAATAGTAGTAGTAGTAGTAGTAGTTCATTGTGGCATTAAGAATGGTCCAACTGTGACGGAATCACACAGCTCCGATTAATCCCACATCGCTTGCCCCACACCCGTCTACCCACACTCCGCGGCCTTGATGTTGGAGGCATTAACCGTCATTTTGTTAGTATGAAAGGATTGCGCAATTCAAACGTTGAAGCCAACGACAGGCTATATAATAATAATGATAATAACAATAATAATAACAACAACAACAACAACAACAACCGGCTTTCCGGCACCTTCCTCCGGAAGGATGTCGTAAACCAGTGCTTGGAGGCTGCCGCCTACCCAGACACAGCATAAAGTTCCACTCCACATCCACGCTCCGCTGTGAGAGGCCCATGGGCCGTTCTTAATGAGACAGCGGAAGGGGGGGGGGGGGGGGTCACGAGATCGAAAGCGAGGCTGGGTTGCGTATTCACACGGGGCCATTTTATTCAACTGGGTCACGGTGGGTCACAAGATTAAAAACGAGGTGGTGCTGCGTATTCACTGGGGGCCGTTTTATTTAACTAGGTCCCAACGGGACACAGGATCGAAAACGAGGTTGGATTGTGATGAAG
>JABMCL010002073.1:1122500-1147500 GCA_018857735.1 Alviniconcha marisindica
AGAGTGGCGGGCGGAGACCTGCGTATATTCACTGGCTGAGCCAAGAGGGAGAGTGGCGGACGGAGACCTGCGTATATTCACTGGCTGAGCCAAGAGGGAGAGTGGCGGGCGGAGACCTACTGTTCGTACACTTGCGCTGCCGCTCGTTTTCTAATGCACGCTCCCTCTGCTTCCGGTCAGGCCAAATGCAATCGAAGTGACGATCAATGGCCGTTGACGAGTGCTTGGAAGGCCACAAAAAGAAAAGATAAATGGCGCGCCTCTGGGGTACATACATTCAGTTAGTTACTTCTGGGATTGTTTTGATTTCGTTTACGTCCCATCAACCGGAAAAGGTCGCATGAGGACGAATCACACATTCCCAGTTACACATTAACAGAAAGAAGAAGGAAAAATGGTTTTAAAAGTAGAAGGAACACTGCAAAGAACGAAAGAACGAAGACGCAAAGAGAGGCACAATATAAAGACAACAAATGGGGGAAAAGATAGTCCCTATATTAGCATCTCCAGTGTCCCTATACTGGCATCTCCAATGTCACTATTCGTATTCTGGTACCTTCAGTGTCTCTATATTAGCATCTCCAGTGTCCCTATTCTCCTGTCTCCAGTGTCCCTATTCTCCTATCTCCAGTATCCCAATACTGGCATCTTCCTTGTCCCAATACTGGCATCTCAATACTGGCATCTTCCTTGTCCCAATACTGGCATCTCCAGTGTCCCTATACTGGCATCTTCAGTGTCCCAATACTGGTATCTCCAGTGTCCCTATACAGGCATCTTCAGTGTCCCAATACTGGCATCTCCAGTGTCACTATACTGGCATCTTCGGTGTCCCAATACTGGCATCTTCAGTGTCCCTATACTGGCATCTACAGTGTCCCTATACTGGCATCTTCAGTATCATTAATCGTATACTGGAATCTCCAGTGTCCCTATACTGGCACACCCAGTGTCACTCCGCGTACACTGGCATCCCCAGTGTATCTGCATTGGAATCTCCAGTGACCCCATACTGGCATCTCCAGTGTCCCTATACTTAATACTCTAAGTTGAATAATTTACTTGGAGTAGAGAGACTATTCTTGGTGTGAGAAACTATTTCCTTAGAGAACAGAGACTGATGCTGACATAGATGATTTCCCTGGAGTACTGAAACTTGCTGACATAGACAATTTCCTTAGAGAACAGAGACTGTTGCTGTAAGAGACTTTACCCTGACTTGGAATACAGACACTGTTGCTGTAAGAGACTTTACACTGACTTGGAGTACAGTGACTATTGCTGTAAGAGACTTTACATTGACCTGGAGTACAGAGACTATTGCTGTAAGAGACTTTACACTGACTTGGAGTACAGAGACTATTGCTGTAAGAGACTTTACATTGACTTGGAGTAAAGATACTATTGCTGTAAGTGACTTTACACTGACCTGGAGTACAGATTGTTGGTGTATGAGACTTTACATTGACTTGGAGTACAGAGACTGCTGATGTAAGAGACTTTACATTGACTTGGAGTATGAGACTTTACATTGACTTGGAGTACAGATTGTTGGTGTAAGACTAAGAGACTTTACATTGACTTGGAGTACAAAGAATGTTGATGTAAGAGACTTTACATTGACTTCGAGTACAGATTGTTGGTGTAAGAGACTTTATATTGTTGACTTGGAGTACAGATTGTTGGTGTAAGAGACTTTACATTGACTTGGAGTACAGATTGTTGATGTAAGAGACTTTACATTGACTTGGAGTACAGAGACTGTTGCTAAATTCATGCCGGACCCGAGACGTGGAGACGCTAAATCCGTATAGAGCCTGTATATAAAAAAAAAATGTTCATGCAAACCTCATTCACGAAAGCTTCTAAAACGCGTCCAGGAAGCGCAAATCACGTTACGGCCCTCAACAGAATATAAATATTTGCTGCCTCTCTTTTTTGCTAATACAATCGCACCCCCCTCCAACCCACCCCCGCCGCGCTAGTGTGTGTGTGTGTGTGTGTGGTGTGTGTGTGTGTGTGTGTGTGTGTGTTAATTTATTGAGATACACACACACACAAAAAAAAATCCTCCGCTTGTAATGCTGAATTTCGATGTTTTCTCCCGAAAATAATGAAACAAGAAATAATCATAAAAACAAATTACCGCACGTTCACGTTGCTGAGTAATTCAATAACGCATGAATGATTGTGTCCTCGCAAACTGTGTTTTCGGATTTTTCTTTCTGTGTCACTGCCACGAAACAAATAACAGGATGACAATCGCAACAGAAGAAGAAAACGATGAAACAGAACAAGGAGCAGAGGAAGATTTGAGATGGAGGAACATCTAAAGAGGAAAGAAAGCATAACTGAATCTTTAACGGTGATTTTGCCATCTTCAGTTATTCCCAATGCAGGTCGTTGGTTTGATAAGTAAGTAAACATGGTGCTTAACGTCCACAGAAACCATGAGGCTTATTAGGGACGGGGAGAGGAGGGAAGGAGGTATGGTGGGGGGGGGGGGGGGGGATTTTTATACCTATCGCTACACTGTCACCACCAAAATGATTCTTGCATTAAGATGGGCAACGATGAGAGCCATTTTAATGTTTCATAATTGTGAGGGACAAAGTCACAAGACAGTGTCCACAGACCACAACATTGGTTTGATGACGGTACAGAATCACTTTCGGTGTCGATTCCCACCCCTCTGTTTACATAAATAATGGGTTTGTAACGCCCAGCCAACCATGGTGGCTGTATCAAGGTGACCTATTCAGAATCAAGATCCAAACACATAAAAGGTTCGAAATAACGCTATTTATTATGACAAAACACAACATGCGAATTTTTGGGATAATCCTCTTTAACAAACTACAAAAGGACGCTTAAACAACAGTTAAACGGTGAAAAACGATGAAAAATTAGATGCAGAGCTAATCCACTTATCCTTTTTTGGTTGAGCTACGTCCAGTGCTTGACAGTCTTGTTTCCGATTTTTCTATTCGGAATCAACACACAAGGGAGCTAATTAGCGCTGGAAAGACGTCACACAAACACAACAACAAAGACCTGAGTCGCCTGGCATGCGAGTAAATACAAAGTACATAACTCCACCAGAGGTCCATCACACAAACACAACAACAAAGACCCGAGTCGCCTACAGTAACTCTCGCCTGGTATACGAGTAAATACAAAGTACTTAACTCCACCAGAGGTACATCAAAAACTATATTGTTCTTTTGTTCATCGACGTCAGTTAGTCAGCAACTGGATTTTAACGTCCTGCCCACCGAACAGGGTCACCTCAGGACAATCAAACTCTCTCATATTATATATATAATATATAAACCATTTTTCAAGTCAGTCCACAAAACCAGTCCCTACACAAACATAAAACAAAACATACATACACAAACATCAAACACACATTTTTGAAGAGTTGGTCCCTTCAATATTACCCCTGTTAATAGAGCATTTAAGGCAGGGACATGCTGGTATCGTCGACCATTCCGTGTAATTATCGATACAAATTAAAGAAAAATGTAACGAAGGAATGGGCAGAAACTATTTTTAAAAATGGGTATAAAATGCATAATACCAGTGCCGTATAGCAGCAAGCTGCACACACTACCTACCAATTATCATTTCCCAGCTGTTCAACAAAAGCCATACAATAAAAAGCCTATTCTTAACGGGAAACGTTTGAGAAATTTCTCGGGGGAAAGTCAGCAGAATGGACCACTAGCATGAAAAGACAGAGTGAGAGGACTAGGCAGAAAATCTAAAGAGGAGATGGGAAAGAGGAATCAAATGACAGCCGTTCATCGATGTTCCCAAAGCCGTGTAACACTACTCAGCTGACTATCATAACAGGCACTGTCGGGGGAAATGGCTGTAAACTGATCCAGATTTGAAAACTGCCATCATTTTCGATTAACAATAATAATAATAATATAATAATAATAGGGAATTCACAAAGCGCTTTAGAGGCTCAAAGAGCTTTACAATAAAATAAAATAAAAACGTATTCATACAACGCATAGTTACACACACACACACACACACACACCACACACACACACACACACACACACACAATTTTTCTCTCTCTCTCTCTCTCTCTCTCTCTCTCTCTCTCTCTCTCTCTCTCTCTCCTCTCACACACACACACACACACACACACACACACACACACACACACACACACACATTTCTCTCTCTCCCTCTCTCTCTCTCTCTTCACACACTCTCTCTCTCTTCACACACACACACACACACACACACACTCTCTCTCTCTCTCTCTCTCTCTCTCTCTCTCTCTCTCTCCTCTCTCTCTCTCTCTCCTCCACACACACACACACACACACACACACACACACACACACTCACTCATTCACTCTCACTCTCTCACTCTCTCTCTAAAAAAAAAATACGTTGTAAATAAAACATGCGCCCCCCCCCCCCCCCCAAGAAGGACATGGAAAAGACTGGCTAAAAAGAGTAACTTTTTAAAGCCTAGTGTTGACGGCAGGGAAAGAAGGACGGTGATGGAGAGCGGAAGGGAGAGAATTCAGAATTTGTGCAGCAGACAAGCTATTACGGTCAAATACTGTTTTAAGAGGCAAGTTTTAATACTAGTTTTAAAGGCAGGGAGGGAAGAACTGTGACGGACACACACACACACACACCACACACACACACACACACACACACACACACACACACACACGTACATGTACTGATATGTAAGTTGTGCAGCTTGATATCGGCTGGATTTCTCATGTATTTATTTATCAATGACTTTTTACCCCAATGTTCGCTGTTGTTGTTTTTGTAACTTAATGATATTTGATGACTGGCGTGAATGTGTGATGAGCGTGCTTGGCACCACCCAACGTTCCTCATGCAGTTGTACTGACACTCGGCAGTACAGTAGTATTGTATTATGCCACATCCGACAGAGCTTTGTCCACAGGCCCATGCAACGAGCCATGGCCAAGTGACACGACACGGATTTTGATTCTGCTGTCACACCATTGAAACGCGTGAGACACTGTCTCGAGTGAACATAATCATGACACTGAAACGCTGTCCCCTAGCACCAGCCTTGTCTAGACGCTCTCAACGGCGGGCGTTATGTATTCCTGCGCACAGCAAACTAGCGTGGCGAATTACCTCGCATTGGACACGCTCCTCTGCGCTCTGTTTATTACACAACCGCAACGGGAAACAAAGCGCGCGGACCGGAATCAAAACATATTAACATGATGTAATGAAATGACACAAGCGGCCTTTTTCTTTTCTTCTCTAAAGCCTAGCGAATGCCAATGCAATATAATAACTGGTAGGGATGTTCAAACCCGTGTGACACAGTTGTTCGATAAGAGCGAAAAATGTCGCAAGAATCTTTACTTTATTAATCACTTGCATTATTTTATGATTATGGACATTTCTCTTCGACAAAAAATGAAATTCGCCGAACAGACCTGTGGACTGGCATTTCAAAAAACTAATATCTCATGCAACAGTGGGAAAGAGAAAGGGCATGCGAGGAAATTCCATAAAATGTTCAATGGCAAATAATTACGGGCTTTAAAAACAGCATCGTATAATTACCCCGGAGTCGCGTGAAATAATCGAGAAGAAACAGATACAGCAGCTGGTCAGGAAAATAACCTAGGCAAGAACACCGGTCGCGCTACAAGATACAAGATGCAAGACAACTTTATTAATCCATTGCGGAAATTACTTGGTCTGCCATAAAATGTGTTGTGTAATAAAACATTGCACTGGCAACACATGTTCTCATTCTTCCAAACTGCAATCCACTCGCACAAACAGCTGCCTCCCATTCGCTCCCAAACATTTCTCCATTTTACCCCTGCCTCGTCGTCCCCCGCATCCCCATCTCTAGCCACTGCGTGTTGTGTTTGTCTGCTGCTTCTTGATTGTGTGTCCGAATAGCCGATGGAATGAATGACGATAGGTATCGTGTAGTCTTACTGTGGAGAATCCTAAATAGGCCGCTTCTGTCTATGCGTCTGTTGTCAAATTCAGGTCTGAGTGGGTGCGTCTCGTCAGCCAGAATTGTCCTCTGTCTGATGATAACCTGTATCTATGCTTTCTTGCCTTCTCCCCACCACCCCACCGTACTTTTTGTTTACTTACAAATTACTTAGCTACGCATCCAAATTAAAGTTACGAGTGAGAATACCACAAAAGCCGTTCTCATCTTCCTTTATTACCCACCCCTTGAAACTTAGAGTTTTGATGTTTAGAGTACGGGATGAAAATAATGACGGTGAGAGGTTATCGGGGTTCTGAAGGAACGAATAGAAATTATGAAAGACATGGAGAGGATCTGCGAAGAGTCGTATTGTAGATTGTTCTTGAGGTTTAAAATGTTTTTCGAATTACTACTAGCCCCGTAATTGTCCCCCTTTGTTGCTGTGACAGAGGTACTAATCACAAAACGAATGGTATGTGTGTCATGACCCTAGAAACTAGGTTTCACGAAAAATGGTAGTCGTTATACATGAACAACCTTTAAACGGGCACATAATCATATTAACATGACCTTCTGAACGAAGTGAAACCAAAAAAGGTCATCGTTAGATCCAATATTTAAACGGACATACAACAACATGACCCTAGGTCCAGATTCAAGATGTTGTATTAGATCCAATATTTAAACGGACATACAACAACATGACCCTTGTTCCGGATTCATAATGTTGTATTAGATCCAATATTTAAACGGACATACAACAACATGACCCTAGGTCCGGATTCATAATGTTGTAGTCGTTAGCACCGACATTTATACGAACATAACATAACACGACCTTCTGTACGTACGGAGAGAAAAAGTGGTCATCGTTTGGACCCGCATATAAACGGACTTACAATAATAACATGATCTTAACGCTGTAGTCGCTGGCACCGACATTTAAATGGACATACAATAACAGGATCTTAACGCTGTAGTCGCTAGCATCACCATATAAACGGACATACAATAATAACATGATCTTAACGTTGTAGTCGCTGGCACCGACATTTAAACGGACATACAGTAACAGGATCTTAACGCTGTAGTCGCTAGCATCACCATATAAACGGACATACAATAATAACATGATCTTAACGTTGTAGTCGCTGGCACCGACATTTAAATGGACATACAATAACAGGATCTTAACGCTGTAGTCGCTTACATCACCATATAAACGGACATACAATAACAGGATCTTAACGCTGTAGTCGCTAGCATCACCATATAAACGGACATACAATAATAACATGATCTTAACGTTGTAGTCGCTGGCACCGACATTTAAACGGACATACAATAACACGATCTTAACGCTGTAGTCGCTAGCACCAACATTTAAACGGACACAATATGACATGACTTTCGGTACCGAGTGAAAATGCTACAGTCTTTAGGACACATATCTGAACATATACACAGATTCTCTCTCTCTCTCTCTCTCTCTCTCTCTCTCTCTCTCTCTCTCTCTCTCTCTCTCACACACACACACACACACACACACACACACACACACACACACACACACAACACACACACACACACACATCAAGTCACAACGCACAACACAACGCAACGCAACGCAACGCAACGCAACGCAACGCAACACAACACAACGCAACGCAACACAACACAACACAGCACAGCACAACACAACACAACACAGCACAACACAACACACGTGCACATTGAAGTGAAGTGAAAAGCGCCGAACCTACCGAACGTTTCGTTGTGCGGGTTGCTGGCCTTGAGGCGACACGTCTCGAACCACTCGGACCCGTTGCCCGCCAAGTAGTCGTACTCCACCGACAGGTCCTTGACGTTGATCGTGCCGTCCGCCGTCCGGTAGGCGTAGGGGCAGAAGAGGTAGTAGTCTTTGAACTGCTCCTTGTCGTAGCAGTTGCCGGCCGCGAAGATCTCCGGGTCCCCCTCCACCATGGAGCGCACCTGGGTGAAGAAGAAGTACTCGGAGGTCAGGATGGCGGGGTTGCCTTCCTTCCAGATGCGGGAGAGGAAGTTGGCGCGGTTGACGGCCACCAGGGCCTGGGCCTTGAAGCGGTTGAGGCCGTACTGCTTGGTGACGCCCTTGCCCAGGTTGTGGCTCGTGCCCGCCGTGCAGTTGGCCTTGTTCTTCTCGTAGCGCTCCACCTCCTCCAGGAACTTCTGCACCACGTCCTTCGCCGCGTCCTCGTCCACCTCCTCCTCCTCGTCTTCACCCCTCTCACCACCTCCACCACCATCATCATCACCACCGCCGTCATCAACATCGTCCTCGAATACTTCCGCGTTCCGGTGGCCATCGCCCACGTGGTCAACTGGGCCGAAAGGGGACTGGGTCACCTCAGCATCCTCCTGCGCCCACGGTAGAGATTCGTTGCTGAAGAAGTTGCTGTTGCGGTTGTCGTCGAGGTTCTTGCCGTCCTCGACGTCGGCGAAGTCGTCCTCAGACTCCGGGAGGTGGTAGGAGAAGATGGTGTAGTTGCCACTGTCGTATCCACTGCCTTGCCGGCTAGCGCGGGGGAGGGGCACAGCGGCGGCCGGGGAGAACACTGCCCAAGACGCTGTGGACAGGACGACGACAGCCACCAGGAAACACCGGCAGGGCCATCGCCCACCGGCAGGGCCCCAGCGCCACTCCCGGAAAACCAAGGAACCTCTGGTCTTCGCCATCGAGAAGAGGCCAGCAACCATTGGGCAAAACCAAAACGAAACAAAACAAAACAATAGGGTCACTTTACCGGCACGCTATCGCCAGGGCGGGTCACAGATCGCTTCGGTTCTTTTACTTCCTTTTTATCTTCTCGTCCATCACAATGGACTAACCCCTGAATCTGGATGGTCGGTAAGAGCCCATTCAGTAGCTTTTTCTTTTTCTTTCTTTTTTTCTTTTTCTTTTACAAGCTTAGAAACAAATTCAAGTCCTGGTAACAATTCCTTCGAATCTCTCAAGCACTTCTCCTGTCCAGCTTGTTGTCAGTCACTTCCCTCCCTTTTTGTCTTCTGAAACACACGCCAAAAAAGTTGATAATAAAAGCCCGAACGTAGACAACGAAAACTTGAAACCTAACGTAACGATAGACTGCACTAGAACGTGTGCTGTTGTTTTGTTGTTGTTCTTGTTTTACTGTTGTTGTTTTCGCTTTTGTTGTTATGGTGGTTGTTCTTCTTCTTTTCGCAAAATTGCGGTTCTGAGCCATGAAAGACGAAAATTGTTTGAAGTTCAAGGCGTTTTTTCATTTGCCGTTCCTTCTTATGTAAAACTAACTCTAGATCTAGAATAATCGTGACTGCTGCTCCGCTAGTAAATGGTGAAGTACCGTCGGTCGATACAAAAGTTATTTATCAATACAATGAATAAATATCTGACGTGTTCAAAATATGTCTCAGCCACATTCTATCACTGGTTTTCGAGAACAAATGAAAATGTTCACGTGAATACTTACCCGCAAAATTTGGAACGAGAACTAAAATTTGTTGTTGATCAACACAAAATTAGCAGCACAGACTCCACCAAAAAAAAAAAAAAAAAAAAAAAAGAATCGTCGAAATTGCTAAAACATATTTGTTAACAAACAAGTTATTATTAATAGTGCTATTACTATTATCTCGTCCTAGGCGGTCCACAGGACTTTAAAATCCAAGACCTAACAAACTATTATTATTACCATAAAAACCACAGACATTCTGTCTTCCAACGCTATCATCAGTCATGCGTGAGGTAGAAATTTGTTCGTGTTCGCAATACGTAGTCGTTGAAGCTAAAAATTACACAAGCATAAACAAAACGACAACAAAACAAAAGCAAACAAAGACCCAAGCAAAACAAAAACTGCAATCACAGCATAAATCTGAACGAGATTCCACACAGTCCCAATCTACACCTCCTGCTATAAAACAAAACAAAAACGGAACTAATCAATCCAAAAAATAATAATTTAAAAACTAAATTAAATTGCGGAAAACGCTCAGTTAGAACTTCACAACTTACATGTATATATATTTATATATATATATACAGACAGACACGCTCTGACAACGCTGCTTCCACCACATGGAAAACTCTCGCCTCCAACTTCGCCTCACACAAGTTGCTCTCACCAGCTGACGGTGCGCGCACAGTACGGTTTATACAGCCTGCACCACAGGGATGGAGGGGACAGCAACGCGGCTCCCACTTGGCCGCTGTCTTGTCTCTCTCTCTCTCTCTTTCTCTCTCTCGCTTTCTCTCTTTCGCTCTCACTCTCTCGCGCGCGCTCTCCCGTTCCCCGGGACGGCAAGGTGTTCAGTAACGTACGGTGCGAGGACCGGCTTGCCAGACTTGGGCGCTCTGGCACTGCTGGAAGCGACTCTGTCGCGAGGCTGGGCCTGATGATCGGGCGCGCGCGGTTCCCTCCCTCTCTCCCTCCCTCACTGTGCTGTGCCTATGCCTGGCTGGTTTCACAGCCGTCCGTCCGTCTTCCGGACCAGCTTACACTTTGGCGTTCGGCTTCTCCCGGGTCCCTATGCCTTACCTCTCTCTCTCTCTCTCTCTCTCTCTCTCTCTCTCTCTCTCTCTCTCTCTCTCTCTCTTGTTGTTGTTGTTATTGTTGACCACTCCCCCACCCCCTAGTTGTTTCTCACTGATATCCTTTTCATTTCCGTTGCAGCCGCTGTCTCGTTTTACATGTGTTATTATTATTATTTTTAATTAAATTATTATTATTATTATTAGGCCTATTCATGCCGTATTTGTCTATATCCTTCTACCATAATATTTCACTATGAATGTCTTGGTTATTAGTAGTACTGCAAGCAACGGCAGATATGTGAGTCGGCCTTTGTGCTAATATCTTTACCGTTGAGAAATAAACTTCAATCAATCAATCAATGGCAATCGCTCTCTCTCTCTCTCAGTCTCCCCCCCCCCCCCCCCCCCCAATCCGCGAAGGTCACGTTTTCTTCATGATCGGTTCGGCAGAATTATGTCTGCCACCTCTGCTTTTCTGTGTTATTCTCAGCCAAGACATATAATATTCTCAACATGTGTGCCTTGTGAAGCGCTCTGATTCCTCACACAAGACAGACAGACAGACAGAGAGAACTCGAACTCGAAAGCTTTACAAGGATTGTAGTTTAGGTTCAGTCAAAAACCTAACTACTAGTCCTTGCTAAGCTACTGATGAGTAAATATAAAATTACAGTCATCATTTGTATACATATAGGCATGAATGAGTGAGTGACATTTTATACCTGAAAATTTCCACACAAAACATAGCGTGTTCTCAGCACCAAATGCACACTAGCATACATCACTCAACCAGAAAATAAGGCAGTAAAATATCTGATCAATTCATATGACTAGTATTGGAAAAGAAAACAGCAGTCAATGTTTTATAAAGAATAGTAAGGGGAGAGAGACAGAGACAGGCAGAGAGAGACAGAGACAGAGATGCTGCCGAAAGGACTCGAACTAAATTTTGCAATTCATCGTAAAGAGAGATCGTGAGCGCGCCTATAAAGGGAAAGAACTGGACCTACTTGCATCAGAGAGTTACGCACTCTTTCAGACCTGTAACCGACGACTTTGTCAGACGCACAAAACTCAGCTCAACTTCAAAACCATGTGAACTTGATGCGTTTCCTTACCCTCTCTTACTTGAATGCCTCGACTCTTTGTTACCTTTCATTACTGTTACTGCTGTATTCAACAACTCCTTGGCATCTGGTGTTTTCCCATCTGTCTACAAGTCTGCTCCAGTTAAACCCTTTTAAAAAAGATGTCGCTTGACCCCAGTGACTTAAAGAACTACCATCCTGTGTCAAATTTATCTTTCTGTCAAATGTATTAGAAAGAATATTCTTTTGTATCAGCTAAATGAACACTGGAACCACAACAACCTTCTCACTCCTCTCCAGTCATCCAACAAACCCAACCACAGCACTGAAACTGCCCTGCTCAGGATTGTTAACGACCTTCTAACAGCTATAAACAACAACAAGATATGCATTCGGACACTCGTAGATCTCTCGGCAGCCTTCGATACAACAGATCACCAAATTCTCCTTACCCGACTTCATCACTCGTTTGGCATTTCTGGCTCAGCTCTGTCTTGGTTTTCGTCTTATATTTGCAACAGAACACATGCAATCACCATAAATAGTCTGCAGTCTCAGCCTACCACGCTCTATTATGGCGTTCCCCATGGTTCTGTACTGGGCCCTGTGCTTTTCATACTCTACACCCAACCTCTCTTTAACCTAGTAAACAAGTACGCAGTCAATCACCATGCTTTCGCAGATGACAACCAGCTCTACAAGATTAGTAACCACTCGACAGAAACTCTCCAGAACCGCACTACGGATGTCAAGTCTTGGATGACAGCAAACTGACAAACTTCAACTAAATGACAACAAACCTGAAGCCATGATCATACTTTCAAATAGAACGTCTATCCACAGTCCTCTACCTTCTGTCGTTCACATCGGAGACAATGTCCCATTTATGTCATCTGTTAAAAACCTCGGTGTAATCCTGGATTCAAATCGCAGCATGTCGCAACACTTAAGCAACACGTGCAAAGCCGCATACATACAAATTAGGCATATATAAGTTTCATACGACACCTTCTGACCACTCAAACAACCCAGCTCTCTTGTCCTCTCTCGCTTAGACTATTGTAACCCTTTACTTTCAGGTTGTCCTCAGTACTTACTAGACAAACTTTAAAAAGTTTAGAATGCAGCAGCAAGGCTTGTATGTAAAGGTAAGAAATTTTACCACATCCATCCTATTCTTGAAACTCTGCATTGGCTCCCAGTTGCACATCGCATTCAAAACTAAATTTCAACTATCTGTTTCAATTCCATCTCTGGAACAGCCCCTCAGTATCTGTCCGATCTCCTTCAATCTTATGCAAGACAATTACGATCCACATCGGACACACAAACCTTTGTCCTCCCTCGTGTAAACAAACAAACAAACAAAAAATATTTGGTGAAAAATCGTTTTCTTATCTCTTTGGAAGAATTTGCCACAAACATTCCGCTACTCTGATTCAGCCTCCTCTTTTAAAGCCGCCCTCAAGACGCACCTGTTTAACAATTATTTCTAAGCTGTTTTTCACAGCCGTGCCTATATCCCCTCGTCCGACGCGCGAGTGTGTGCGTGCGTGTGTGTGTGTGTGTGTGTGTGTGTGTGTGTGTGTGTGTGTGTGTGAGAGAGAGAGAGAGAGAGAGAGTGCGCGTGTGTGCGTGTGTGCGTGTGTGCGTGCGTGCGTGCGTGCGCGCGCGCGTGTGTGTGTGTGTGGTGTGTGGTGTGGTGTGGTGTGGTGTGGTGTGGTGTGTGTGTGGTGTGTGTGTGTGGTTAGTGTTATTGTAAAGCGCCCTGTGCTCCCACCTTGTGCGGTAGATGGGCGCTCTAGAAATCCTCTTTATTATTATTATTATTATTAACTAGAGCCAGTGCGTTGAGTGCTTTTACGACTAGCAGATAAACAATACCCTGTACCCGTTCGCAGACTATCAACAACAACAACAACAAAAAAGATGAAAACTATTCCCGTCAGAGAGAACTTATTTGGGGGCATAAGGCCCTTTCCGGGTTCGACTCAATATTTCTTTCTGCTGGGTGTAATCAATCCAAAGAGCAGCTCCTAAAAACATGAGCGTAACACCAGAGTGACCACCAGTTATCTAGTTCATCGAAGAGTGTGTCACTCTCAGGTGCAGATAGTTCAGGTTCTTTCCCTTTGAAGCGCCTTTTTCGTTGGTTATCTCACTTTAAGGAAAGCAGGTATGTCGAGGGCGGGCAAAGTGGTGGGGGAGGTAGAGACGCAAAGACACAAAAGTTTATTTGATTGGCCTGTGGCCTTCACAAAGGTTAAACTAATGGTTGCAAACTGTACTTTAGCAAAGTGTTCAGAGGAGCATGTATATCATAAGAAATAGCAATCACAAGTATATCGAGATTTGCTACAGTATGTCGATGAAGAGAGAGAGACAGAGAGAGACTGACTGAGACAGAGACAGAGAGAGAAGTGTAGAAAGAAAAGAAGAAAACGAAAACATGCCATACTTGGTTGTCGAAGCATTATTTTTATGAATGAAAACATTTTAAACAGCGTAAGATCAGGAAAAAAACGAAAGGGAAGAAAAGCTGACTCTCTTCATAAAGAGCCTACAGTAGAAAAGAACACGAAGAGAGGATTGGGGTGGAGAGGGGGTGGGGGGTCTTTTAGTTTTTTGTTTTGTTTTGTTTGTTTGTTTGTTTTTGAGAGAGAGAGAGAGAGAGAGAGAGAGAGAGAGAGAGAGAGAGAGAGAGAGAGAGAGAGAGAGAGTAAACTGGTGTTTTACGACCAGTCAACCAGTGCGGTTATATCAGAGAGAGAGAGAGTTACTTAATAAATGGATTTTAATGTTTGTCAACCATACAGGGTCATTATTTAATGTTTTGGGACAATAAAACGTTGCCATAAGTAAATGCATATTTCAAAACTCTTCACATTATATAAACCCTTTTTCAAGTGAAATTCACAGAATCAACCCAAAGAGACAAACAGGCAGACACATTAACGGAGCCAGAGAGACAGAGAAATAGACAGAGAGAAACGGAGCTACACAGTTAAATAAATACATAGAAACGTTTAAGCGCTGTGTCGATTCTCTTCTTTTTTTCTTTTTTCTTTTTTCTTTTACTTTTTTTTTTTTTTTTTTTAACTTTCCAAAAATGTCGCCCTCGTGATTGCTTCGACGACAACAGCTGCAACATCTAAAAATTGAGAGTATCGTATAAAACTAAACGACCAGAAGGGAACCATCTTTTACATCGGAATGGAAATGCCAGAAGAAAAAAAAGAAGAAAAAAACCCAGTGTCTTTGTCTTACACTCAATTTCTTAAAAACGACAAACAGAAAAGCAACAGATGCTTCTGTTTTTACCGCTACAAACTGTAACCAGTTTCCCATCCGCACGAGGGGGTGGGTGTGTGCGTGCGTGCGTGCGTGCGTGTGTGTGTGTGTGTGTGTGTGTGTGTTGGGGGGTATGAAATTGATCCGTTTATGCCCGGAATATATTTGGGACAATAAAAATTCGTGATGGAAAAAAAGCCTGCCAGTTTTGTTTATTTTTTGTTTCTTTGTTTTCTGTTTCGCTTTTTCTTTTTTTTCTTTTTTTCTTTTTCTTTTTTATCAAAAGGCGTCTCAAAATACTGAACAATCTCTTCTTCAAAGAAATTAAAGTCCCTATTGTTAGAAAACAAATCTGAAACAACATGGACTGTCAGCGTTGTGATACAGGATCAACACATGCAAAAAGTAAATACGAACGCGTATTATGGTCAAAGTGTACAAAACGCGCAGAATTTCAGGAAAAAAATAGCTCTTAGCAACAAACACACAGATACTATACAAATAGACGACGAGAGGAATTAAACTAGACCTCACTGTGTTTCAGCTGGTAAACGTGTTGAGAACAATGTAAGCATGAGATTAACGTGTTTAATGTCGCTGTTTTTGCTTGTTTTGTATTGCTTGTTTTTCGTGTCAAGTCAAAAACTTTTAATCATCCCTCACAGGGCAATTAAACTTACCTAATATAGGGCTCGTTAATTTAAGAACATGTAAAGGAACGCCAGAACATTTGCGTTTACAACAACAGAGACAAGTTATGCTGCATCAAAATCTATAATACAAATATAAATCACATAAATTATAAATGTGTGTGTGCGTGTGCGTGCGTGCGTGCGTGCGTGCGTGCGTGGGTGGGTGGTGTGTGTGTGTGTGTGTGTGTGTGTGTGTGTGTGTGTAAAAAGACTTTGTTATTTAGTTCTTAGACTTTAACGTCCTATCAACCGCATTGGGTCACCCAAGGACGAATCACATCGTCAAAATTATTCTACACCTGTTCAAAACTCGGGTCACGAAATCACAAGAAGAAAAGCTGGATCGCATTTCTGGACACAGCGCGGTCAAGAGCAAACGCAATCGAGCGAAAAACTAAACACATTAACGGTTCAAAAGAACGCCGTTTATTAGGACAAGACAAAACCAGCCAATGTTGGGGGTAATCTCCTTTGTCAAGCTACAAAACGACGCTTAAGCAACAGCTAAACGGTTAAAAACGATGAAAAATGAAGCGAAGTGAAAAGCTTAAAGTTTTAACAGCCTCGTGCCAGTTTTCTTTTATGTGTTGTGTTCAACTGTTTGAGTTTCATCATGAGACTATCCAGATTACTTGGAGAACATGCCATCTCTCTCTCTCTCTCTCTCTCTCTCTCTCTCTCTCTCTCTCTCTCTCTCTCTCTCTCTCTCTCTCTCAGTTGTTTGAGTTTCATCATGAGACTATCCAGATTACTTGGAGAACATGCCATCTCTCTCTCTCTCTCTCTCTCTCTCTCTCTCTCTCTCTCTCTCTCTCTCTCTTGTGATTTCGTGATTTAAGTTTTTTGGGCGAAAAACCGTCCGCAAGCGCATCCGTACGTTTACATTAGCCTATAATTACATGCACTGTGTGGATTCAGCGGAGATGAGAGAAATCTTTAAAATCACAAAGCCACATCGGATTCAAAAGAACGCTGTTAGAACAAAACACAACATGCGAATTCCACTTTATTAAGGTACAAAACCACGGTAGTATTTTAGTTTTGTTAATGAGAGAATTTTAAAGAGAGAGAGAGAGAGAAATGGCATGTAATCTGGATGGTCACACGATCAAAACCAAACAAATGAACACATAAAAGAAAACTGGCATGAGGCTGTTCAAATGTCTGCCCAAAGCAGTTAATTATTGACTGTGATCCACAGACTGATAGCATGTTGTTCTTCACCACCCCGCATGCCTTTTTCATGTTCCTGCAGCTGCATTCTCTGTTGTCGTATCTGAAAATCTGAGTGTCTTCACGATGCGCACGTCATAATCAATAAAAAGGAGGTCACACTTTGGGGACTCGGAGGTTTGTACCCGTGTGCGCGTTTGATGGTTTCGAGCTGGGTGCAATACAGCAGAGCTTGTCTCCGACAATCAGACCCTCGCCCCAAAAATATTCCATAAATGGGAGGGAATCGTCTACGGGTACACGACATCAAAGCAAGCGCGTCGACTAATAATCAGATGGAACACGTGTTTTGTACGTCACATAACATTCATTACATCACACCTATTATACGTCATTGTCATGCCAAATTAACATTCTTCCAAGCACAGGACAGAAAAACAACGTAGCTCAACCAAAAAAGACAAGTTATTTCGCTTCTCATCTCATTTTTCATCGTTTTTAACCGTTTAACTGTTGCTTAAGTGTCGTTTTGTAGCCTGACAAAGGGGATTACTCCGAAAATTTGCAGATTATGTGTTTATATCCTAATAAATAAGCGTTCTTTTGAACCTTTTACATGTTTGAACGTGTTTTATGCGTCAAATTAATCAAACGGCAGACTGATTGGTTTGCGCAACAAATATAAAATAGAAGAGAGTGTGCGTGACAGACAGTGTCACAGAGAACGAAAGAACACACAATCATAGTAAAGTGGAAGGAAATAACGAAAAACTACCTTTCGGTTTCGGTCGGTTGGAGCTGCCACCTACATAATTATGGGCACAACGCGAAATAAAAGCGTTCTTCGGCCAAACCAAAACGTTCGCATGCGTTTCTAACGACAGTCAAGCTTTAAACTTGAGCACACTGGTCGGACGAAATCGAAATTCATCGTTGCACGTGTCGAAACTGTTACTCGCGTCTGCACCAGACTGTGATGAAAACAAACAGTGTGTCTGGTCGACGTTGGTATCGACTTGACCTCTGGCAATATCCAAAGCCATTCTCGTGAGCAAAATGCTTCTTGCTGCAGCTTTTGTACCTAAGCCTTGCTTGCCAGTGTTCAAGTCCTTTGTGCTCTCTTTCAGCCGTTCGCGTTATCGGAAAATCACACCCGCCTACACACGCTTCAGCAGCGCTTGAAATATCGCAACTTCAAAGCGTCGAGCCAGTGACTGACCAAGGGTATCGGACTTCAGCTGTCTAGTGCTGACAATGGCTAAAGCGGGCAGCGGCCGAGTAAACGGCACGTGCGGCACGGTCACTTAGTGGCCGCCTGACGCGTGCTGATCACCCTGTTTACTCCGAGGGCAGCTTGGCCAGCCCGTGCGTGGCCACTCACCCAGTCAGGCACCCTGAAAGTCTTCGAGCGTCCACGGTTACGTTTATTGCCATGACTACTGCCGCCCCAGTTCACCGCGTGTGTGGGTGGGGAGGGGTTGGGTGGGGGGGTTGTTTGTTGTTTTGTTTGTTTGTTTGCCTGTTTGGTGTGTGTGTGTGTGTGGTTTTTGTTTTTGTTTGTGTTTTGGGTGTGTGTGTTTGTTGTTATTGTTGCTGTGTGTGTGTGTGTGTGTGTGTGTGTGTGTGTGTGTGTGTGTGTTGTGTGTGTGTGCTGTGCGTGCGTGCGTGCGTGCGTGCGTGCGTGCGTGCGTACGCGTCGTGCGTGCGTGTGCGTGTGTTTGTGTTGTTTTGTTTTGTTTCTACTACAAATTCTTCCCTTGATTTTCAAAAAGCAGTGTGCGGAGTTTGTATAATTAGTGTGGTGCATGCGCGTTCTGCGACGCGTTTAACTTCTACAGCTAGGCTACTGCTGTGCAATTTTGCATTCAGCCGCGTTTGTATTCAACCGCGTCTTTGAAGGCGACGAGCGAGGGTGGATGGAGTGCGCTGGTGATCCAGTGCAAGCGGCATGCAGCTACCGTGGGTGCGCGTCCCTCTCGAGACGGGGTGAAGGACCGTTTCTCACATCTTCCCGGTTTGCTCGTGCGCATGCATGCAGACTCTCGTCAGTGCCCGTCTAGCGGTCGTGTGCACGGAACGCGCTAAGATCAATGCGCACGTTAAAGGTCTCTTCCGCTGTTAAAACCCAGAGAAATCCCCGTTTTCCAAAAGTCCAAGGCCCCCAGGAGGTGATCCACTGTGCACAGTTGCACTGGCGGGCAAAGCAACCCTCACATATGGCTTGCTTCTCGGAAGATCTGAAGTGTTGAGAAGCTTGAGACACTACCTGCGGGCACAAAGCCAAGGACATCACACCATCGATCGCCTGAAGGAGAGAGGCGTGGAAAGAGGAAGCGCTAGATGATCCCCCTTGAAAGGACGAGAGAGGGCCATCGTCAGTCAGACGAACACTGGAAGCGTTTCAAAGGCAACGTTGGGGAAACTTCTGAGAGACGGGGTGGAGCACATAAGGGCTTTTCCGCGCGCACAGATACCATCTTGAACTGAACTGAACTGAACAGTTTTCAGTCAGCCTTTTGATGAAGAGAGGGCCTACGCATATAATTGCACACAACATTAGCCGAATGCTCAAAATGATGATTGTGGCCACTTCTCGTGGAAGAACAAAAAAAACAATGTGTTCGGAAAGTACAGAAAACTATACAACAACGGTCCATGGGCGCTTCCAATGGGGTGGCATGTGTATACGTTGCTACTACTACTGCTGCTGCTGCTGCTACAACTATTACTGCTATTGCTGCTGCGACTACCACCACTACTACTACTACTACTGGTACTACTACTACTACTACTACTAATACTGCTGCTGCTGCTGCTGCTGCTGCCGCCGCCGCCGCCACCACCACCACCACCACTACTACCACTACTACTACTACTACTACTACTGCTGCCGCTGCCGCCGCCACCACCACCACCACCACCACTACTACTACTACTACCACTACTACTACTACTACTGCTGCTGCTGCCGCCGCCGCCGCCACCACTACCGCCATCACCACTACTACTACTACATCCAGCGGCGTCTTTGAAGACAACTGCAGGAGTGTTGAGTGTGACTGAAAAGCAAGGAACAGTGCACAAAAACAGCCCAAGGGCTATTTCCCAGGGGGACGGCTGTGCAGATATTACTACTACTGCTGTTGCTAATGATAGGCTAATAATGATAATTGTAATGGAGTGCTAGATATTCCTTTTTCAACTGAGCCCAATGCGTTTAAACCCACAAAAGAAAAAAAGAAAGAAAACAAAAAAAGCTGAGTAATACTGTTGATGCCAGTATTAACAACAGATGAATGCTTACCAAGGACGCGATCACGACGTTCTCCAGTCGAATCACAGTGACAATCTGCAGAGAAGAACAATGACTTAAATACAGGTAGCTACACAAAATGTACCTAGAGTCTTTTTTCAGAGAGAGATTGAGACAGAGACAGAGACACAGAGAGAAGGGGGCGGACAGACACACATACGCACGGACATGCTTATAATTATATGGAACGGAGATACAATTGTTTATTGCCCTACTAAAATTGTACACGGAGACTTGGCTTGCCTCTTGGCTTCATAGAATCATAGATCATAGAATCCAGCATAAAATTACCGTCACAAAGACCAGCTTAAAACAAGCATTAAATGTATATAGTAGTCTCATATTTCCAACATGCATGTACGCATACACAGTTGTATAATATATAATCCACCCTACTCCCCTATACAAAACACACATGTATAAACACGCACGCACGCACGGACGCGCAGGCACACTACATACACACACACACACACACACACACACACACACACACACACACACACACACACACACACACACACACGCACGCACGCACGCACGCACTCACGCACGCACTCACGCACGCACGCGCACACACACACACAGAATGAATGAAAAAATACAATTCACACATTACAAAAATGTCAGATAAAAAGTGCGAGAGGAATGACCGGTCACAGGCAATGAGGGCACTCAACTTCTCGTTTATTTTGTTTTCTATGTTTGCTTCGAAACGTCAGAAAAGACACAGTGCTTGGTTGCCTTTTTATTGTCTGTGTTTGCAAAACTGCTTTGCACTAATTATGTTGTTTCTTTGTAATCCCATCGAATGCGAAGGTCACATCGAGGGGATAGGGGACGCAGGGTTGGGACAAGTCATCAAATTACATGTACAAACTCTCATTCGAGAATCAGTCCTAATAATAATAATGGGAATTTGTAAAGCCCCGCGGCTCAAAGCGATAAACACACACCCCGCGGCTCAAAGCGCTGAACAAACATAACACACCTAATGTACATCGAGATGGAAAATGTTGTTGGCAATTTAACAAAAACTGACACATAATGTAGACATCATCAGCAAGGGTTCTAGTATAACTATGTGCAAGATGCACGCACGCACGCGCGCACGCACGCACACACGAACGCACGCACACGCACACACGCACACACACACACACACGCACGCACACACACACACACACACACACACACACACACATTTGTGTGTGTGTGTGTTGTGTGTGTGTGTGTGTGTGTGTGTGTGTGTGTGTGTGATTGCGTGAGTGCGCGCGCGCGTGTGCGTGCGTGCGTGCGTGCGTGCGTGTGTGTGTGTGTGTGTGAGTATTCGCGCGCGCGTGCGTGCGTGCGTACGTACGTGCGCGTGTGTATGTGTGTGCTGAACTCATTGTCACGCTTCTTACGGCGTGCGTGTATGCTTCTTTCTCCCCAGGCTTCTCTGTGTACATGCATATTCTTACGCAGAAGTTTTTCATGTTCATTATAAATATTATCATTCATTCAACTGATGAGGCGGATTAAATAAAAGCAGATTTCCTGGCTGCAGGCCAAGCAGCTAAAGCTATAATTATCGTGACCTGCTCCAGGCTACAAAAAAGTGGGGGAAGAAAAACTAACTTTAACGTCATACACAGGTCTAGGTTCTCAACAAAGGAGAACACAATTTCGGCGTCCTCATCTCACCATCAGGGGGCAAATTACACGAAACATTTAAACGGCTATAATCAAAGTGGGAAACACTACCTATGATACCAGCGTTGCAGCCGATCTGACATTCAGAAGGGTTCATTATCCCTTTCATCTGACGGGTTTGGCATTCTCCATGTGTAGACACACAGGCCTGCACGGTTCTATTTGGTTGGAAATTAAGGGTCGCCAGGATTCGCAATATACAACCCAAACAAGTTATTGTCCACGGTTTACTGCACACACAGACGCGCGCGCGCACAGAGTGAACTCGAAAGTTAACATTGAAGCTTTTCGGTTTCCTGAGAAGAAACAATCGTTGCTGTTCTTAATTATAATTTTTTTAATTTCAAAAACAACACCTAACAGAATGAAAGCCAACTTCCGATTGATCACCGCGCGTGCCAATTAACCCCTTCACTGCCCCAGCTTGTAAAATTTCTGGGCTGAAAGACGCAAGGATGCGCCTGCAAACGGTACATTTTCCGGTCCTGTAACACATCTACTTTCAACGCTATGCGTTTTGATGAAAATCTTTTCACATGCCAATGTGAAAACGAAGACGGAAAGGCTGAAGGGTTTCAAATGTTCGCATTTGTACTGGTCGTTTTCAAGTGACATCATGGCAGTGAAGGGGTCAAGATACTTTGTTTAAACAAAGTTTCATTCATTCACCGTAATCATAAGCTCAACAAATAAGTACAGGAAACACAAAAGCAATATGCTTATTTGAGTGTTACCTATAGATAAAATGATAATCACACAGACATTTACGATGGCAAGATGCTTAAATGAACCTGCAACCTCAACCTCCTGTTGATTAATACCCTTTTTTCTGGGCGAGATTCCCTCCTTCCCGACGTCAAACACTAGCTCTTTTGTCTTCCCAGTACATTATACATGTTTTAATGGTCAGGAGTGTGGGAACCTCAGGGCAGTCCCACCAGAACCATGCAGCACCGTCACTTAGACTCATCAGATCAGCAGAGCATTTCGCCAACCAACCTGAGCATGCAAGGCCGTTTCTGTGGAACGGTCATAGACCAGAACCATGCAGCACCGTCACTGTAGACTCATCAGATCAGCAGAGCATTTCGCCAACCGACCTGAGCACGCAGGGCCGTTTCTGTGGAACGGTCATAGACCAGAACCATGCAGCACTAGACTCATCAGATCAGCAGAGCATTTCGCCAACCAACCTGAGCACGCAGGGCCGTTTCTGTGGAACGCTCATAGACCAGAACCATGCAGCACCTTCACTGTAGACTCATCAGATCAGTAGAGGATTTTGCCAACCAACCTGAGCATGCAAGGCCGTTTCTGTGGAACGGTTATAGACCAGACTAACGCGGTTCACGAAGACTTTTGCCAATAGTCTTTCGCAGTCAGCAAGAACAACCTCACGAATAATCAGCGGCTAGACAGGGGAGGTTTGAGACCGGGCTGTACACGTTCAAGCCTTTTAGGGGACCAAGATATGCAGCCTTTCAAACGGTTTGAGAATTGCCTGTTTCAAAACTGCTGGTACAATGCCACCACCCGGATTTTTGCTCAGAAGCTAAAGCTAAAGTGAAGGTGGACGCTGGAAACCCACTCCGCAACCGCAGGCGCATGACAATATTGTGTTTTGTATTCCACCATGTCCCTCTGTTCGGGGGCAACGGATATCTATTCCAAGTCTCCCGGGAGTTTGCTGCCCGTTTTAAAGGGACTGGCCCACGCAGATTTGGCTAAAAAACGATTTTTGGCATGAATGTTTATTTTTTATGTTCGATTTTTCTGTTGCATTAATTTCTGCTTTGGCCCTTTTGAAATACGGCAATTTAGGAATAACTGTAGTGGTATAAAAATAGATTGGAGATCTCCCCACGGGTGCAGCTATTTACGAAATGCGTATTACGTCATTACATCTTGTTGTTATACACACGTTTTTGCAGACTCGGCCTACAAAAAAATGACAATGGTGTTGTCTCCTGCACGTAATCTGCTCAGGCCTAATCTTTCTTTGAATAAATCTCCTAATCGTGCAATGTTACTTGTCCAGTAACAGCTTTGCCAGTTTCCTATCGCACAGCTCTCTCCACCTCTCCATCTGGTCACCCAGGTTTACCAGCCACGACCTGTATCTACGTTGTCGGTTTCTTGCCAGTCGAGCTAAACGTTCTTTTTATTTTGGTCCTCCTGAAGATAAATGGTAGTACCTCCAAGTTATCTCTGCTTTGACTGCATAATCTTGAAAAAACGGAAAAGAACTATAAAAATATAAACACCACTGTTTCATTCTCAGTTCTTCGTTGCTTTCGTTCAATGGGCTCCATACAATAGCACATGGAAGAATGTATTTATTATCCATTAACACAAAAGAAGGCCACACACACACACACACACACACACACACACACACACACACACACACACACACACACCAAAAAAAAACGCATGTCCCGTTCCGTGTTCTCTTGTTGTGTACATATTCCTAGTCATTCTTTTCGGTTATGTTATTCTTACTAATTGACCTTACCACCATTAACTACTTCTAGAACCATTGTTTCCTTCGACTCTTCCTTCTCATTTCTATAATCTTGCGTCAAATTATTGATATCGTAATGACGTCAAAATTATTCTTGCCATCATTGATCAAAACACATAGGGTGGAATGGGGGAACTTCGTCCACTCGCTCGGTTGGGGAAACTTCGGCCACCCAAACACCTTGTGAACTGCACTCAATACTACGCATCAACCCCTACAATTGAACTTTTCTAAACTGTAACATCAGCTTTATAATGGGCCAGTCTACAAACAAAACAACAAACGAGAGTGATTGTTACAAGTAGCGTATGAGAAAACCTGTCCTACTTTGGGAGCCTTGCTATTCGCTTGGCAAACCATAGAGTGGGTTTTACGAAAAGTAAGGACCGACATATTGTTGGCAGATCTTGTTTGTTTTGAAGTTCAGTGTTTGCCACGATCAGCCCACTTAAAAATCCTCCTGATTTTCGTCATTTTAATGACTTTGTTTTAAATCTATGTATACATTCTTAGCATTTTTTTATTTATTTTTTATTTTTTTTTTCATCAGCTTCTTCTTGTCCGTCTTCTTCTTTGCTTCCTTTTTATTTTATTATTATCTATCTATCTTCTTGCACCTGACGAAGAAATGTTTCTGTCGAAAGCGCTTTTGTTTCCTTGTGTTTCGTCGTATAGGTGAA
>JABMCL010002073.1:1152500-1155000 GCA_018857735.1 Alviniconcha marisindica
AAACAGACCCACCCTCCATCCCCCGCACACACCTTTTCCATATCTTTATGATACCGCATGAATTCCTTTGAGGCCTATTGTGAACATCTCCTCCGCAGCGGGGTAGTGCGGTCTCAGAAATTAAGGTCCTCCTCTGCCGAGAACCCAGGGCCATCATATGTTCTCTCTTTAAAGCCTGGAGCAGCTCAGGATATAGCCACGCATGCTTTGCCTGAAGCCTAAAAATGTCTCATTTCTGGTTCCTAGCTTCCTTGTCCACTCAACTTCATTTTTACCAGATCATCTCCCTGGTTGTTGTAGTTCTTCTCTCCCCCCCCCCCCCCCAATTTTTTTTTTAAATAAATAAGATAGGTGGCTATCTCAGGTTCCTACACAGGCCTGCGAAATGAAAAATGTCATCCTGCCCATTGTCGTTTACAAGCGACTGATGCAGATTTCCTTGTAAGCTTGCGGAACATGCATTTTACTACAGTTGGTTGAACCTTTATGGCTGGATCAGTTAGTGAGAGACAGACAGACAGACAGACAGAGAGAGAGATGGTGTTGTATGCATTCTATGTTGTTTTATAGACATGTGTATAAGTGCTCATAACAGAAAAGAGTCCTGCGACGTGCTGAAAGGAACAGAACCATTAAGAAGGAGAACGCAGATTAAGAAAACTGCACCACAAAAAAAAGCAGTCCTATAAAATAAAAGGGAGCCGTGTGAAGTGCCAGAAAAAGAACAGAATCATTTAGCAGAGAGAAGCTCAAAAAGAAGATTAAAAGAAAGAAGCCACACGAAATACTAAAAAGAGCAGAGCCACTAGGACGAATAGCTGGGTCTACCCAGAACATTTGAGAAAAAGTCATAAAAAGAAGTGCTCTGAAGAGATAGGAGCCGTTGAGGGAACTTCATTCCACCGACGAAGTATATGAAAACAGTCCTGCAAATTGCTAAGAAGAGAACCACTAAAGCCAGGAAGGCCAAAGAACAAGCCCCGAAAAACGCTAGGACGTGAACAGATCCGAGCTCTGCAAATTGCTTAAAACAGAACCATTAAAAAAATATAAAAATATATTTAAAAAAGAGGATCTGGGTGGAAGACGGCCCAGGAAAAAGCGCGAAAAGGTCGTAATCAGAAGAGACGCCATAAAGAGAACAAAACCACATCGAATAAGAACATGCACAATCGAACAAAAACATGCTCTCTCTCCATGCACACACACACACACACACACACACACACACACACACACACACACACACACACACACACACACACACACACACAACACACACACACACACACACACACACACACACACACACACACACACACACACACAGGCGTGCGCAGAGGCACAAACAGGCGAGCGTGCGCGCGCACGCACACACGCACGCGCTAAAATATTAATATCATGTTTATCACAATTTCCTTTTATGTTCGCCTTGCTGTCAATGAAGTTGATGTTTGCGACCTCATTTATGTCAGATTCGGGCCGTACTTACATAATTTTGCTTGTTGTTCGGCCCAATTGTTCTGTTGTTAATGTACTGTTACATATGAAACAAATTTTGTTTAAACCGAAATGGCAAAAAAGAAAAAAGCCTCGAAAAGAAATAGTGTGTGTGTGTGTGTGTGTGTGTGTGTGTGTGCGTGCGTGCGTGCGTGCATGCGTGCGTGCGTGCGTGCGTGCGTGTGTGTGTGTGTGTGTGTGTGTGTGCGTGCGCGTACCTTTATTATTATTATATATTACTATAAAAAGAACGCAATCATTAAAACAGACAACTTGGTGGAAGACTACCTAGGCTAAGTCCCTAAAAAGTTTTCACAAGAGAAAGAAGCCATACTAGGTACTAAAAAGAGTAAAACCGCACAGAATAATAGCTTGGTAGACGACGACCTAAGAAAAAGCCCTAATAAGATGCACTTTGAAGAGAAAGGCACTGTATGGAATGATAAAAAGGACAGAACCACTAAGAACAGCTGGGTGGAAGAAGGCCTAAGCAAATTCCAGAACCACTAAGAACAGCTGGGTGGAAGAAGACCTAAACAAATTCCAGAACCACTAAGAACAGATGGGTGGAAGAAGACCTAAGCAAATTCCCGGAGAAAAAACACACGACACTATACAGTAAGTGGAACAGTCGCGTCTTTGTAAAACAGGTCTGTTGTTCTTATGGTGAATAACCGTGGACCACTCCCCTTGGGAGAATTTCACTCCACCGACGAAACAAAGTGTGGAGAGACCCCGGGGGATTTTGATCCTATCTGTGACCCGTTTACGACTGCAAGTGAAATCACACTTATAAATCAGATCGTTTTTCTTACGGTGAATCACCTCGGACCCCTCCCCTGGACGGAACTTCACTCCACCGACGAAGCATTAGGGCGGAGAGACCCCGGGGGATCTTGAGCCTGTTTACGACCTGTTTACCATTATGTGTGAAATCCCCCTGTCCGAATCGGTGTCACGAGTGACCTACACAGGAATTAATAGCATGCATTCTCAGAAG
>JABMCL010002073.1:1160000-1180000 GCA_018857735.1 Alviniconcha marisindica
CAGAGATAGAGAGAGACAGACAGACAGACAGAGATAGACTGACAGGGAGAGACAAAGAGACAGAGACACAGAGAGACAGAGAGAGGCAGATAAACAGAGACAGAGAGAGTGACGGACACAGACAGAGAGAAGTTACGGAAACCAATTACGCAGTCGATTTTTGTTTCTAATGAGGGCAGGGAAAGATCAACGTCTGTTGATTAGTCAGTCTACCCGTCCATATGTTTCTCTGCATGCTTTTTGTTCCCATCCCTTCTCGTCTGTTTGCTATTTCCATACTGTTGGTTTTCAATCGACCAAAAGTGGCGCGCCTTCATGCAGATGTCTATAATTTTATATGATACTAGAGTACTACTTTCTTCGATTTGCTTTATCTTCCTACATCCAAACATTTTTCCATCTTGGGTCCTTTTTTGCACAGTATCATAAATGGACAAACATACTCTTCATTTTCAAAAATAGAACTCCTAGTAATGTACGGTCGCGTTAAACTTAATATTCCTGATACACGTAAAAAAAAGAAAAAAAATGGTCCGTTTTGAGCGATGAGAGCCATTTTAATGTTTCATTAATTGTGAGGGTCAACGTCGGCAAATATCACTTATGTGAAAAGACGTTAAAATAAGAAGAAAGAAGAAGAAACAATTCTGGATATACCGCTCAAAAGTCCCACTGTTCCAGGCAGTTCTTCATTCAAAAGGTCGTGGTTTGGAGATTTGACCGTCTTAATTGATTTTTAGGCCTACTGCGACGGGTAGTTCTGTAGAATCAACAAACAATAGTGCTAATTGACGCTCGAAAGACGTCACACAGAGAACGCAGCAACGCAGAGCTGATCGAACTACCTACGGTAACTTTCACCTGTCATGCGAGTAAATCCAACGTACACAAACTCAGCCAAAGAGATCTCTCTCTGTCTCTCACTGTCCTCGGATAAGACAGGTGTCATATTTATCAGCGAAATTAAGTTCCGGCTGTGGCTAAAAAAGTATTGAACCGCATGCAGTAACACCCGGAGGCAACACAGCAAGTAAGTAAACATGGTGCTTAACGTCCACAGAAACCATCAGGCTTATCAGGGACGGGGAGAGGGGGTAAGGGGGTATAGAGGTGGGGGAAGAGTGAGATTATATACCTATCGCTAGACTGTCACCACCAGAATGACTCCTGCATTAAGATGGGCAGCGATGAGAGCCATTTTAATGTTTCATTAATTGCGAGGGTCAACGTCGGCAAAACGTTCATTTCTAACGTCTCCACAATGTCTACAGAATCTTACCAGCACAACCATTGCCCGCTGCCGTGGAGTCTCTAACGTAAACAAGCCTGTAGCACAAGGCACCTCGGGTTTTCATTTTATGAGAAGAACTAGACAGTACAGTACTGGCTGATGGATTTTAAATGAATAGTAAACGTGGTTTTGTGCGAGTGTGTGTGTGCGTATTTGCGTGCGTGCGTGCGTGCGTGTGTCCGTCCGTCCGTCCGTCCGTCCGTCCTTTTTAGCGTAATCTTTAGCACATGGGATGGTTTATGTTTTGTTGTGCTTGCTGCTGCCGAATAAAATTCCCCTCGGGGACAATAAAGTGGTAAGCTACCGTACTGTATCGTAGTATTCTGACTGCAGAGGACAGGGAAAGAAGTGGTGGCTGTCTCAGCAGGGATTCACACCAAAAACATCTCGACGAACAGAGTGCGAAAGATGAAAGCTCAAAATGAATAATATGTCGCAGCAAATGCAGTTTTACGGGATTTTCCACGAGCCGTGCTTTCATCTGAGCAGCTGCAAGCAAGAAAACCAATCGACTCACACGCGACGATAAGATGTTATGAATTTTGTCGCGTTACCCGCCACAGCTACTGCGGGAGATGGTTCACAGGCAGCAGGTTGGTTCGTTTTTAATTGACTCTCTCTCTCTCTCTCTCTCTCTCTCTCTCTCTCTCTCTCTCTCTCTGCTAAAATATAAAGCACCCGATACTGATACACATCTTTTGAACTTAAATGTGCGTGTGTGTACGCGCGCTTGCGTTTATGAACAGGCTACATATTTTTCTCCATACCCACCCAACTCTCTCTCTCTCTCTCTCTTCTCTCTCTCTCTCTCTCTCTCTCTTCTCTCTCTCTCTCTCCCTCTCTCCAGGGCTGGAGGCCTACGGAAATAAACTTTCTCCCTCTCTCTCTCTCTCTCTCTCTCTCTCTCTCTCTCTCTCCTCCTCTCTTCTCTCGCCTTCCTTCCTCCTCCGTCCAGTTATCGCCTTCACCGTATTACACAGCGTCCATACCACAGCATCATGTGTATATATATATATATATATATATATATATATATATATATATATATATATATATATATATATATATATATACACGGTGACTATAATATATATATATATATAATACCACACTACGAGTATAGTCGCTCTATCAGGCCGAGATGTATATGATACTGATGTGACTTCTATGCCCATCGCGTCCACTTTGGCACTACAGCAGACGTCAGAGAGATAATTTAGGAAATGGACCTGTCAGTCTGCGTCCCCTACCCTCTCCCATCCCAAAAGTGAAAGATGCCATCGGTTGAGGATATTGAACACAAATTTGTTCTTCTCCTTATCTACACCACCTCTTCCTGACTTCTCGGGGTAGGGGGATTCTTGTCCGGTTCTGCATCCGCGTAAGTCCACGCGGTTCTATAACTATTGTCGGTATCTTTAAAGGTGACACGAGTTTGCTCTTCGGCAGATCTAAAGCCGTGTGTGTGTGTGTGTGTGTGTGTGTGTGTGTGTGTGTGTGTGTGTGTGTGTGTGTGTGTTGTGTGTGTGTGTGTGTGTGTGTGTGTGTGTGTGCGTGAGTGCGTGCGTGTGCGCGCGCGCGCGTGCGTGCGTGCGTGCGAGTGCGTGCGTGTGTGTGTGTGTGCGCGCGCGCGCGCGCGTGTGTGTGTGTGTGTGTGTGTGTGTGTGTGTGTGTATCATCAGGGTATGAATAGAGAGCAATGTCGGTTTCAATATCCACATAAGATATATTTATATGCGATTGATTTCTTCAAAGATAACACGAATTTTCTGTCCTGAAAAACAAATCCATTGCCAGCTCTTTGCCCCGATTCGTCGGGTCTCTACAAGCGTTAATACCGAGCTCACCATCCTCGTTGTAGAGCTAAACTACAGGTTACAATATTGATTTGCTCAAAGGTTAGTGTTCAGCGTTTTTGCTGCCCGTACTAACATACGTGTCTGTTTTCTTTGTTGTTGTTGATCTTCTTCTTCTTCTTCTTCTTCTTCTTCTTCTTCTTCTTCTTCTCTCTCTCTCTCTCTCTCTCTCTCTCTCTCTCTCTCTCTCTCCCCCCTTCTTCTTCTTCTCTTCTCTCTCTCTCTCTCTCTCTCTCTCTCTCTCTCTCTCTCTCTCTCTCTCTCTCTCTCTCTCCTCCCCCCTTCTTCTTCTTCTTCTTCTTCTTCTTCTCCTTCTTCTTCTCTTCTCTCTCTCTCTCTCTCTCTCTCTCTCTCTCTCTCTCTCTCTCTCTCTCCTTCTTCTTCTTCTTCCAGAAGTGCCTACGTCACAGAGTAAAGGCTACCTACGTCAAATGAAAGAGATGGGGTAGGGAGAAAGAGAAAACTGCAAACAAAACAAACCAGGTGGGTAAGAAGATATGTTTTTCTGCAGAACAGGACCTTGAAACGGTTCCACATTAAAACAGCCCACTCCTTGGAGGGATGTAGTGGCTGTGTGCGTCAACAACCAAGCGGGCTCAAACGTCTGGTGGTTAACTCTTGCAATCAAGTAGAAGCGTACGTAGCAGGTCTTCCTGAAGATGACACCGTAGCGGGGTGTGTGTGTGTGTGTGTGTGTGTGTGTGTGTGTGTGTGTGTGTGTGTGTGTGTGTGTTTGTGTGTGTGTATGTGTGGTGTGGTGTGGTGTGGTGTGTATGCGTCTATGTGCGTGCGTGTGTGCGTGTGTGTGTGTGTGTGTGTGTGTGTGTGTGTGTGTGTGTGTGTGTTGTGTGTGTGTGTGTTGTGTGTGTGTGGTGTAGTGTGGTGTGTATGGTGTGTGTGCGTGCGTGTGCGTGTGTGTGCGTGTGTGTGTGTGTGCGTGTGTGCGCGCGTGTGTGTGTATGTGTGTGTGCGCTAGCATGCGTGCGTGCGTATGTGTATGTATGTGTGTGTGCATGTGTGAATGTGTGTGTGCATGTGTGAATGTGCGTGTGTGCGGGTGTGTGTATGTGCGTGCGTGCGTGCGTGCGCGTGTGTGCGTGCGTGCGTGCGTGCGTGCGTGTGTGTGTGTGTGTGTGTGTGTGTGTGTGTGTGTGTGTGTGTGTGTGGTGTGTGGTGTGTGTGGGCGCGCGCGAGTGTGTGTGTGTGTGTGTGTGTGTGTGTGTGTGTGTGTGTGTGTGTGTGTGTGTGTGTGTGTGTGTGTGTGTGCTTGTGTGTTTATAAGTGTGTTGTGCGTGTGTGCATGTGTGTATGTGTGTGTGCGTGCATGTGTGTATGTGTGCGTGCATGTGTGTGTGTGTGTGTGTGTGTGTGTGTGTGTGTGTGTGTGTGTGTGTGTGTGTGTGTGTGCGCGCGCGCACACGCGTCTTCTTGACAATTTCATTTTAATCCATCCGAAACGTCACTTCTTTGCTTGACATTTCCTGTTCGTGGTTGTCGTCACGTAATTATGTTTTCTCACTATTTACGGATGCAGCTGCAGGCGCCGTATCAAGAACAGTCCTTGAAAGCTCCATATGAGTGTTATGTTCATTTGCAAGAGGTGTCCATGGTTGGCATAGCTTTGTGTTTATTTGTCCATGTCCGAAATTCATGTGTGTTCGTGGTTTAAATCGTGATCTTGCGTAAGATTCTAAAGTGCGATGGGCCCATGGAGTTGGGTAAGACGCTATGGTAGTGTCATTTAGTATTATTATTATTAATAATCCCTTGTACACAAGGGGTACAAGAAAACCATTAGTATTATAGTATAGAGATAGTCAATGTAAAACATGGTCATGTATAACATCACATAGTTGGTTAGTTCTTAGATTTTAACGTCCCGTCAATCTCAAAGCGTCACATTAAGGGAGGGGGGGGGGTTAATTTCTACGTTCGCAGTACCCCACTGCAGGTATTACACGGTATTCATCAAGAAACACATGCACTACAAACACCACAAGTAGCTGACACCTAGAGACAAATCTTCCAAACTTAGGAACATTCCTGTTCTCATACCTGCCATTCGGGAAACAGCATTCTTTTCGTATTTAACCTTGGAAAGTTTTTCTGATCAAGTGGGGTTTGGGCGGGGATTTGTTGTTGTTTGTTTGTTTGTTTGTTTGTTTCGTGTTTGTTTGTTTTGCTTGTTGGTTGTTGTTGTTGTTTTTGGGGGGAGTGCTTGAGTTTTTTTTAATCAACACACAAGGGAGTTAATCAGCGCTCGAAAGACGTCGCACAAACACAACACCAAAGAGCTGAGTCGCCTACGGTAACTCTCACCTGGCATGCAAGCTAACATGCAATGAAATCTATGATTTTCGTTTGACCTCGGAAAGACAGAGTGTAACTCTTAGACACAGGACAAAACCTTGGAGAATCTCAGTCACTAGTTGCCCTACGTGAGGGCTGCCTAGGACGAGAGAATGATCAAACAAGGTCCATTTTTCACTGTGGCCTTTTGCTGGGTAAAACTTCCCCATCTTATACTCTGAGGCATTTTGGGTCTTGATTCGGGGAAGCAGTGGAACCGGCGTAACAAGTTCGTTGTTTGTTTTTGCCTGAGTTCTTTCACGCTATGGTAGCACGCACAATGCTACACAAACAAGTGTCTGCCTTCGTCCATACCAGACACTATACTCATCCCACCGGATTCTCGCTTCTGCCATTTCTTCCGCTCAATCCGCATTATAAGCGTTCTGTCAACTAAACCGGATGGGACGTCACGCTCTCTGTCATGCGCACAGCGCCGTTGCTTTGGATGCCAATACCGGCCGGAAAGCGGAAAGACGGAGAATCGACGAATCGAATTGTGTCTCCTCTCTCTCTCTCTCTCTCTCTCTCTCTCTCTCTCTCTCTCTCTCTCTCTCTCTCTCTCTCTCTCTCTGCGTGTGTGTGTGTGTGTGCGGGAAGAAACGCATGGAATCGTGCAACATGACAGTCTTGTGTCTTTGGCTGTGTCCTTGGTTACAGTTGAAGATATCAGGAAAATGCCTCGCTATACAAGTCAGAACGTTCTCTGCAAATCATATTACAAATCCACTGAAACCATTCAACCACCTTAGTCTTTTTCCGCAGAAGGAAATGCTCTCAGAATTGAAATCTCTAATCTCAGTGTGTGTGTGTGTGTGTGTGTGTGTGTGTGTGTGTGTGTGTGTGTGTGTGTGTGTGTGTGTGTTTTTCGGGAGAGGTTGTCAGAAGTTCAGAAGAATAATGAGCTGAACGTGACTGTCACGTCGGTTGGAGGAAGTAAGCGAGATGAAAAGAAGACGGATCAATGATGTTGTTAAGAGGAGAGAAGAAAAAAAGACACAGCGCCTGGCCACAGTCCATTTGATTCCACTGTTTTAACCCCTCCATTGGAGCCAGCAGGTCCACCACCTAGGTAGCAATGTGCGAGCTGAATTTTGCTGCAAGCGTCTGTTTTCCTGCATGTACATGAGTAGATACTTCTGTTGATTCCTCAGCCCCCCCCCCCCCCCCCCCCCCCCCCAACCTACCCCCCGCCCCCTCCTATTTCTAGTTGACACGTCGCACATTGTTTAAGAGTTCCTGCTTCGAAAATGTGATACTTCTATCGGTTGAGGTTGGTGAAATTTCGATACTGAGATGTGCATGTTGTTGACTGTGTTTGGCTGAGTGGCCCTTGTTGTTGACCGTATCGCGTCCGGAACTGTGCTCCAGCTATTTGCTTGATATTTGGTGACTTGAGTCTTGGACCAGTGTATCAGAATGATGTAGCTATGTGCGGTTTGTCCTAACGGTTGACGGGACGTTATAATCCAAGAATTAACTAAGTCACTCCCCTATCCCCGAGCACCTTTCAGACTGCTGGACTCTGAAATGAGGAGATACTAGAACTATTCAAACATGGAAGAGTACCTGGGGAATAAAGCTTTCAGTTATGTGCCTAGCTGGTTCGTGAAAATGTATTTAAAAAAGAAAAGAAAAGAATCAGACCAAAAAGCAACATTCAATACAAAACAAAAACAAACAAAACAGGCCGGAGCACTATAAAGCGGACATGGCGGACAAGCCCCTAAACGTTTTCAACGAGGGTCACATATGTGATCAATTTTTCCAAAGGCTTATACATCTTCAAGTAATGTACTAAAAGAAACTGCAGTAAAACGAGAAATCAGTTATACACTCACGGATACAGCTCAGTGGTTAGCCGTTCTCATGATCAAAGGGTCGAGGGCTCGAGTCCCGGAAGGAGCGGCAGGAGACGTTTTTCGCAGGCCATCGGCTTAGGTATGCCACCGAAAATCAGTTATACACTCACGGATACAGCTACGTCCGTTCCAAACGAGAAATCAGTTATACACTCACGGATACAGCTCAGTGGTTAGCCGTTCTCATGATCAAAGGGTCGAGGGCTCGAGTCCCGGAAGGAGCGGCAGGAGACGTTTCTTCTGCAGGGTCCACTTTCTGTGCTTATTTCGGTATCCGTTCCACCGAGAAATCAGTTATACACTCACGGATACAGCTACGGATCCGTTCCAAACGAGAAATCAGATATACACTCACGGATACAGCTCAGTGGTTAGCCGTTCTCATGATCAAAGGGTCGAGGGCTCGAGTCCCGGAAGGAGCGGCAGGAGACGTTTCTTCTGCAGGGTCCACTTTCTGTGCTTATTTCGGTATCCGTTCCACCCCCATGTTACCGCAGTAGTACGTAAAACATTTTCTGGCGCTGCACAGCCAGCTTGGAGTGTGCTCCAATCGGACTGTGTCATGGCGGACCAGCCCCAAAATGTTTTCAACGAGGGTCACGTATGTGATCAATTTTTCCAAAGGCTTATACATCTTCAAGTAAAGTACTAAAAGAAATGGTTAACTTAAGTAAAGAAAAACATAAGTATCATCTAGCTTTGCGAGAAACAGTTAATAAACTGTCACATCTTGTGGATTAGAGCAGCAACTTTAATAAGTTTTGTCAATAATATTTGAACGTGTGAAATATGTATGCTTGCGGAACACTAGCTGACATAAAAGATCCCGATCAATCTGCCAGAGTGCAGGTGGCAGGTTACAGCTAAACACGCATGCACCCTACGTATGTGGTGACGTGACGTGGCGTGAGTGACATGACATGGTGCATGGTTGTTTGGCGTACACAGAATGGACTGAGAGGGCAACAGCTTCACGTGGCACCAGCCATGTAATAACCAAACAAAGCTGTAAGTACACCACTTTAGTGGATATTTAAATCACGCTATAAAAAGCTACAGTCACTCTTTTAGAATCACATGCAACAAAAGCGCAGTGAGTCTAATCCAGAGCGGAGAATAGTGCTATAGAAAGAAAGAAGAAAAAAAGCAATCATCTACATCATATAAACGCATGGAATCGTGCAACATGACAGTCTTGTGTCTTTGGCAGTGTCCTTGGTTACAGTTGAAGATACCAGGAAAATGCCTCGCTATACAAGTCAGAAAGTTCTCTGCAAATCATATTACAAATCCACTGAAACCATTCAACCACCTTAGTCTTTTTCCGCAGAAGGAAATGCTCTCAGAATTGAAATCTCTAACATATTTAGTGGAATTCCATTTTTAGGCGTAATACTTTTCGCTTCATTGTTGATTTAAAAAATAAAATAAAAACTGGGGGTTGGGGAGGGGTTAGTTTTAAAGTTACAGCGACCGCTTCCAGATCGAAACACACAAGAGGTTAAAAAGAAGACTGTTTGAATCGGACAATACAAAACATGTGCACATTTTTCAATACAGTCATCGTTTTCAAGCAGCAAACAGACAGGTGATACACTAACAAACGCTGAAGGAGTGAACTCTGGCTACTAATCTGTCGCTTGTTGCAGCTTGTTGAGAAGTCTTTGTAATCTCCGACCACTTCCAGAGCAAAAACAAACCAACCTCATCTAAAACTCCACTCAGCTAAACCAACAACCTTCCCTGTAGATCCGGTTCGATGAGAGGGGAAAAAAATAAACAAGGAATATACCATGGCTTCAAATGTAAACGGATCCGAAGAATAATAGCCATGGCCATTTGGGTCAGCCAGGCTATCTCTCTCTCTCTCTCTCTCTCTCTCTCTCTCTCTCTCTCTCTCTCTCTCTCTCTCTCTCTCTCTCTCTCTCTCTCTCTCTCCAAAAAGGCAAAGAGTTCAGATAAACACAACCTATGTGATTTTTAAGCACTTCCATAAGCGATTTGCACACATTGCACCTCTCGAGACAAACACGGAATAATATTGCCTTTGCTGATGCGCGCGAGATTTCATGTTTTGTTCCACCAGAATATAACGCGCTCGCAGCAAATAACAGCTGTTTTTTCGTTTGTTTGTTTTGTTTTGTTTGGTTTTGTTTTACCTTGCAACTTGCAGAAGTGAAGAGACACGTAACAGAGGCAGCAGGAAAGGCACTCCGCTACGTTTGCACAACGAAAACTAACTCTCAGTGATTCCTTTGTGTCATACTCTGAGGAATCTGGTTTGGTCTGCTGACTATCAGCAGTCGTGTTTATTTGTCTCTTTGACATTTCCGCCTAATTAACTTTTTTTAAACCACAGTTTTTGCAGACATTCCGTGATGCTTCTATTTTGCTTAGCATTTTCCATCTTCTGTTGTTTTAAGGATATGGATTATACTTGCAAACGATGAGGGTAGTTGGTTTTTTGTTATTGGTTGTTTTTGTTTTTGTTTTTTTCTCTCTCTCTCTTCTTCTTCAAAGTTCCCGTCGGCTACTGTTCCTCCTCGGCTCAACGCAAAACACGGCAAACCGAACGACTGTAACCAGCATCCAACATCCAAACAATAACAGTAGCCGAACAACTTACCGACCGACCAAATGTATTATCGAGGAACAATTCGTGAGAGAGAAAAGAAAAAGTGCATACGTCGATAAACAGTGCGAACATGAAGTGTTTTGTCATAAAGATTATATATCGTCATTTGATCAGAAAAAGCCCCCTCCCCCTCTCCCTTTACACACAACCCCTCTCTCACACACACACACACACACACACACACACACACGCACGCACACATGCGCGCACACACACATACACACGCACGCACACACACACACACACACACACACGCAACGCACGCACACGCACACGCACCCACGCACGCACGCACACTTTCAAAACACCGTCCTCTCTCTCTCTCTCTCTCTCTCTCTCTCTCTCTCTCTCTCTCTCTCTCTCCCACACACACGCACGCACGCATGCACACACGCGCGCTCACACACACGCACGCACACATTTTCAAAACACCGTCCCCCCCCCCCCCCCCCCCCCCGCTCTCTCTCTCATAGACGGGACCAACGTGTCCACCCCAGCGGGAACCCAGCCTGCTGTACGGCCCCCAATAACCACCCCCCTTCCATCGACTTCCTTCCTCGTCCCGATGAACAAATCACATCCAGTGTTCGAATTGTCACATTACGTGGGGGCTAAATTACTACCTCGCCCGGCCAAACCTGTCATAAATGCCAAAATAGGACCGGGGCCAAATCACAGTTGCAACGATATCGTCTCTACGTTCGTGTCAAGCGGACGGAGGAAGGGTTCGGCTGAACGACTCGAAATGCGCAATATGTCTGGGCACTGAATCGCAGAGAAAGCCGGACAGAGTTGTCTGTCGTAGATATGTGAGAGATGGTTAGGGACGTTTTGTGTTGTGGACGTGGCTGGGTTGGAAGCTCGGTGTATACAGTACAATGGAGTGAGGGGGGAATCATACGAAGAAAAGGTCTCGCGATGTCTCTCTTGGTTGTGATTAAACTGATAAATTGGCGTTTGACGCCTAGTTAGCCGCAAGGATCATATTAAGGTTTCAAGGTTTTATTGAGCTTTTTGCCCCTGGGGGCTAGAAAGCGAAGTTGCATTCGCACACGACATTCCTTATGAACAAGTACATGAGTTCTACTAATAAATAACTACCACACTTTATATATAAGACAAAAATAAATGCTCAAACACAAATCAAAGTTGTTATAAATATGTAAGGCTAAGGCGCAAAAAAAGGCGTAGCCGTAAAAAAAAATAAAATAAATCACGGTCAGGCATACTGGTGTCGCATAGAAAAGGAGCGTCGCTCGCATTCGTCCCAGAGGGCAGGAGCTGTGTGAAAGTCGAGGTGGCCGTCCTGGGCTCCCCGTCCTAATGAGCCTTACGGTTTCTGTGGACGTAAAGCAACACTTCAACCAATCTAGCACACAGAGCTCAGGAGCTGTGTGAAAGTCGAGGTGGCCGTCCTGGGCTCCCCGTCTCGAGTAGTCCTTATGGTTTCTGCGGACGTAAAGCACCATGAAAGAAGAAGTATAAACCAGTGCAGCGGATGTACCTCTGGTGGAATTTTTGTACCTTGTATTTATTCGCATGTCAGGTGAAAGTTACCATAGGCAACTCGGGTCTTTGTTGTTGTGTATGTGTGACGTCATTCGAGCGGAATGTTATTTTCCATTTCTTGATTACATGCGCATAACACCTCTCTCTCTCTCTCTCTCTCTCTCTCCTCTCTCTCTCTCTCTCTCTCTCTCTCTCTTTGCTGAGTGTTCCGAACTGTTTGTAATTCAATCGAAACAAATGACGAACAATTTAACTTTTATTCAATAGCCTCAAGTTTTCCGACTTTGCCTCGTCTCTGCAGTGTCGACACGCCGTTAGCTCTCTCCGAACGTCGTTCGGACACGGCCAAGAGCGCTAACGGTACAGCACCATTCCCACACTCGGAGCACCGCTTTCCGGCACCTTCCTCCAGACTCTGCCAGATTTAGTTACGCCACTGAAGGGGCACTCTTTATCTCCGCGCAGCTGTCCAGCGACGCGGTCAGCGCCCTCCGAAAGGTTCGGGTACTAATATGACTGTAGAAGCAACCTAGCGCCAAAGCACGCACGTAAACATGAGACGCATCCACCCCGGGTGAAAAAGAGTTCCGTCTCGATTCAAACGATTGTGGTTTTATTTGTGCTTGTGTAAACTTTGTTGGCGGCTATGAATGACACGCCTTGTTTTATTTGAGTTGTTTGTAACAAACTTGCTACTGTTTGAGCACCAACAAAAACTGCTCATTAGCTGACAGTTTTCTGGACCCTATGGCGTAACTAAATACGGCAGTGGTTGAAGGAAGGATGTCGTAAACCAATGTTCGGAGTTTGCACCATTCCGTGCCCATAATACATATTGTGTTTAAAGAGACAAAGTTACAGGCGGACAGCTCCTAATCCTTTCCTTCCTTTTTCTTCCTCTTCCTTTTTTTTAATTTAAAGTCTTTTCACATATGTAGATTAGACTGATCTTAACAATGATCATGCTAACAGCATGTATCAGCAAATTGCACCAGTATAAATGTTAAAAAACAAACTTAATTGCAGTCAACAAACAACCATATATACATTTGTGTCTGTATCCATACTGATAATTAGTTTCAATTGATCTATATTTCATACTCACAGAAACACATAATATACGCGCATATGCTAACACATTCATACACCCTAAATGTTGTATACTTGTACGATGATACTCAAAAGAAATGGTATAGAAATTATCGCTTACTTTCTGACAAACTAATCCTAATCCCGATTTGCTAAAGAGTATATCAGTCCGGCTCATATCACACATGCTCGAGTCATCAATAGGCCAAAAATATGAAACAGCTATTTGTATTTTTAGATCGAGGAAAGTCTCTTGTTTTAACAACAATGCAATGCAAGTAATGTCGAAAACCCGAAACTCACTGGACACCGCATGAAAACAGCCTTGCCAATTTCAAACAATGTTCATTTCATCTGTATTAGACGTCAGTGGCTTAATGACCCCGTCCCATTCGAGATTTTCCGGTCGCTATCTTTGTCGTTTGTTTTGACTGTGGTGTGTCTTGGGTTACGTTTACGCCCAGTCAACCAGCACGGTTATATCAGGACGAGTTCCCTCTGAACACTACTAAATAACTAAAGTGATAGCGTCCATATTGTTCGTCGTGTTGGTCGTCATTTGCCGCCGACCAAAGAAAAACTACCTGACCAATGTGCCCTGGAAGACTGTGAAGTGACAGTCTTGAATTGATTGATTCAAAAGTACAAACTGCACAAGTGGGACTTAAACAAACTGAAACCACTCGCAGGGAAACCATGCAAGTGCGGTCACAGAGGACTGGAGAAACAGAAGCTAGAACACTGAAAGTTCTCCAGAACTTCACTCTTTTCCCCTTTGTAGCAAATCTTCCTAGGATCTAACCGGTTTCAAAGAGTCATGCATACAAGTAAACAGTTTTCAGATAAAAGACTTGTTTGGATACGGATTGGAAAAGTGTCTGCCGTGTTCCAGACGTCGGAATCAAAGCGGATTCGATTAAAAGCGTTCGTAAAAGATCAAGAGCCTTTCGATATCTTCTCGCATCAGATCATCGGGCTCGCGCCACACCGATCTGGACACTTGAAACCACATTCAGAACAACCTAATGACTCTTGACTCCCAAATACAAATTTCACCTTCATTGCAGAGCCCACGCCGTTGCGTTCCTAAGCGGTCACTCGCAAAGTCTCCTTTCAAATCCTAGTCGGGGCTAAATCGAATCGAAGTACCTTCAGCGAAGTTTGAAGTCTGTTTCAGCAACGAAAAGTTGTATTTCAGCGTAACTTTGGAATACTACACACACACACACACACACACACCACACACACACACACACACACACACTCACACTCACACACACACACACACACACACACACTTCCTCCCCCTTAAAGTCACGATCATTACAAATTTCTTGCCCTAGAATAAAGATGTGTGCGTATCAGTGATCTCAAGACCAATGGGGAAATACAATCAGTTTAAAAACAGATTTTGTTTATAATTTAAAAACTCGGAAGCAAGGTAGACAGCAAGTGAACACTTTCTAATAATTTTATTGTCTTTATCTCCGCGCAGCTGTCCAGCTGTTCAGACTAAACTCTCGTGCATTCTGAATTTGCTTTTACTTCTAAATTTGGTCTATCAACAGTAAATAGCAAAATACACGAATAAAACGTCAAGCTTTTGAAACAGAAAATTGTAGTTTTGTTGTTGTTTTGTTTAGTTTAAAACAAAATCCGATCCAAACGTGACTTACAGAGGGTATTAAACGGTGAATTTCCCGCCCATCTACGAAAACCTGTACGCGTAAGATAAAATCAAGCCTCGAGACTTGTTTGAGAAAGGAAGCAGATAAACAAACAGATAAATACATAAAAGATCAAGCTTTACCAAAGCATCCTTCGAAGCAGAAGGCATAACAGAAAGAAAAAAAGGGAAGAGGGGAGGGGCAGGAAGGATGGGGGTGGGGTGGGGTGGGGTGGCAGGGGGGCAGGGGGAAATCCCGCTGGGAGTGTCGTTGAGAGCAAATCGCCGCAGGGACAGGGACAGGGACTTTGGGGGGGTGGACAAGTTTAGTTCGGCCCATTATGGTCCCTCTCTGCATCCACCATCGCCAGAAGAACGCCCGCAGTCCCCAGCAACAAGGATCGCCGGTCTGCAAACTGCAAGTCTCGCCAGCCTCGCTATTTCTTCTCCTTCTTCTTCTCCTGTACGCATTGGCTAAGTAGCCCAATTACCGGGCCAGCGGTCTAGGGGAGACCCTGGCACTTTTCTGTTGGCTCCCCCTGTCCTTAGCTGGTCCCGTAGCCCCCGGGGGGTGGGGGTGGGGGTGGAGGACCAAGGGTGGTTGACGTTCGCTGCACGAGAAATCAGACAACACAGGGCGTTGCTGCCAACGTCTAGATCAGGCACTAGTCCTCTGTACGCCACGGGTTAGGAGACGTAGCTAACAGACTGCATGCAGTGTGGTATCGGCGCACCACCAACCCCCCCCCCTCCCCCCCCTCCCCCCACTACCCCATCCCCTTCCTCCCTGTCCCAGTTTCTGAGCTATCAAGGTTTTGGTTACGTGGTTCGGGTTCCTGCGGTTATGGATGACAGTACCTCTTTGCCAGTTTAATGGGATATTGCAAAGTTTTTTAATAAAGCGTGCGGACAAAGCGATGTTTCTGGTCGACTTACTGGGTGAAATTAAGACTTCCTGGTTGCTGTTTACGTTGCTGTTGTTGTGTATAGGCCAGTCTACCTGGTACACACCTAGGGTGGGTGGATGGATGGGTGAGTATATGTGCGTGAGTTTCGTTTGTTTGTTGTTCGTGTGGTTTTTCGTTTTTGCTTTTGCTTTGTTTGTTTGTTTGTTGTCGTTTGTTTTTGCTTCTGTTTCTTGTGTTCTTTTGTTTGTTTGTTTGTTTGTTTGTCTTGTTGTTACTAGGAAGGGGAAAGCAATCTTCCTGACCGTGTGTGCAAATAAACCTTCCTTGCAGCGTGAAATCTGAGCACTCAAACCGAAAACATTTGACCTGATCCATGAATAAAAGGTCAGTGTAATAGCAACGTCATTAAAATGAGACTATGTATGATGTATAGGATGTGTGTGTGTGTGTGTGTGTATGGCAGGGTGGTATTTTCAGTGTGTGATGTTGGTTTTGTCACAAATTGTGGGGATTATATTTGATGCTGAAGTTAGGTAGACACAGTGCTTAACCTACATGATGATGATGAAGTGATGCTTAATGTCCTCAGATATCAGTTGACATATTAGGGACAAGATGTGACCAGTACCGAAGCATGGTTCAATAACTCTTTAAGTCCACGGAAACCGGAAGGCTCGTTAGGACGGACAGCTCAGGACGGCCACCTCGACTCTCACACAGCTCCTGAACTATGTTTAACCTACACATTTACAGGCTTAGTATCAATCTCATTATGTTTAGTCAAGAATTGAGTCTTGATTATTGACTGTATTTAATATGGTATTTTATTGGACTTTTTCATTAGAATTTGGATGTAGTTGTTGATTATTATTGCAGTAATTAATGATAAATATTGTCTTAAAAAGGAGTAAATGAATCTAGTCATATTAAGGTAGAAATTATAATGTTTGGTGTCTTACAAAGTTATGGTGACAGAGTTCTGTCCCATGCTTAGTATATGATTTTTAACATGTTCAGAGTTTGTTTTCTTGTTGCAAGTGCAACAAGAGAAAAGCATGAGTTTCATGTTTAGTGGGCTCTAGAAGTTTTTTAGCTCACAGCTCACTATATATATGATCTAGCAACAGGTGTAGTGGTCAGTTACAGAAGTTATTTATCTGGAAGAAGAAAGAGCCTTTGTCAAACTGAGAAGGTATGTGAATCTATACATTTTTCTAAATATAATACTGATATTTTCCCTATGGTATTTGATAGGTTTAATTTCATGACTCCTTCGCTTATTTTGTTCTATGTATTTATTTTATTATTATGTCATTTCCTTTCCTTAGCTGTTAAAGTGTTATCATCATGGTTTAGGCAGCCGTGAAGTAAGTTTTGTGACTTTTTGTCTGATGTCATATTTTGGAATATGTTATGGTCAACATTACTCTTTGTAATGCTGAGAGTGCTGCGGGTATTGACCAGGATTGTTTTTAGCATTTACCTTGTGTTATAGATTTTTCTGTTCCCAGTGTTTGCCTGGGTGGTTTTCTAAAGTTAGTATTCCTGCTATTTTATAATGCTGATATAATTCCTGTTAGCAAGTTCTTTTATTTATTTATTTTATTTTTGGACAGGGCTACAAATGCTACACATCTGTCTGCCAATACTACTGTACTACAACCTTGAAATAAACAGCCACAGTTCCCCTTGCTTCGCCTCATGTTTTTCACACGAACCCGCCAGGGGCATATATACATACATGCATCATAACCCGGCAACATGTGTGTGAATAATTAGCGTACATGAGTGTGTGTGTGTGTGTGTGTGTGTGTGTGTGTGTGTGTGTGTGTGTGTGTGTGTGTGTGTGTGTGTGTGTGTGTGTTTGTTGTTGTTGTTGTTGATCGCTTTGATATAGCGCTATTCTTCGTCCTCAAGCAAACTCAGCGCGCTCGTATGTGATTCTACAAGAGTGAATAGCTTTTTTATCGCGCGTTTTTGAATATCCACCAAAGTGGTGTACTTACTGACACTTATTATGTAAACATGTATAGGTGTGTGTGTGTGTGTGTGTGTGTGTGTGTGTGTGTGTGTGTGTGTGTGTGTGTGTGTGCGCGCGTGTGCGTGCGTGTGTGTGCGTGTGTGTGCGTGTGCGTGTGCGTGTGTGTGTGTGTGCGTGTGTGTGTGTGAGGGTGTTTGCAACATCCATGCGTGTGTGTGTGTGTGTGTGTGTGTGTGTGTGTGTATGTATATATATATAATAAGTTGTGTGTTTGCTGTTGCTGGTTCTTTTTACACATCAGTGGCACTACTTGTGTACATTAACACGTTTTACGTGTGCCCTGGAGATAGTGGATTGTCCAGATGATAAACTACGCAACCACGCTTTCTCTCTCTCTCTCTCTCTCTCTCTCTCTCTCTCTCTCTCTCTCTCTCTCTCTCTCTCTCTCTTGTCTATGTCACGTTTCTCTCTCTCTCGTCTATGTCATCTCTCTCTCTCTCTCTCTCTCTCTCTCTCTCTCTCTCTTCTCTCTCTCTCCACCCCCCCCCCCCCCCCCCCCCCCCCCCCACCCCCACCCCTCTCCCTCCCTTTCTTTGCTTTATGGTGGCTGTCGGCGTAAAAACATGGAGTCTCCAACATGCGTTTTTCCTAAAAGGTTTCCGAATGGGGCCCAGTTTCAATGTTACATAATTGACATTTGCAGGCAATAGGGAGCTCTGTGCTTCAGACGGCGCTATCAGTTCTCTTTCCCTAGTGAAACCAATTACTGTACCGAGTTCGAAAGGTCGTAAGTCGAGGCAATGAAGTGCAGTTTCCGGCCATTTTGTGCAGCAGGAGACAGCTAAATCTGTTTACTGAAGAGGGGCCCAGCCGGCTAGGCCCAGCTGAGATCCTGCGGGGCTGCCCGAAACACAGGAGCCTACCAGCTAGACCAATCTACCCGGAACACAGGAGCCTACCAGCTAGACCAATCTACCCGGAACACAGGAGCCTACCAGCTAGACCAATCTACCCGGAACACAGGACTACCAGCTAGACCATCTACCCGGAACACAGGAGCCTACCAGCTAGACCAATCTACCCGGAACACAGCCAGCCTAACTAGCCAATCTACCCGGAACACAGGAGCCTACCAACTAGGCCAATCTACCCGGAACACAGCCAGCTAACTAGGCCAATCTACCCGGAACACAGGAGCCTACCAACTAGGCCAATCTACCCGGAAAACAGCCAGCCAACTAGGCCAAATCCCCACCCCCCCGGGAAAACAGGAGCCACCAACTAGGCCAATCTACCCGGAACACTGGAGCCAGCCAACTAGGCCAATCTACCCGGAACACAGGGCCCAGCTAGACCAATCTACCCGGAACACAGGAGCCTACCAACTAGACCAATCTACCCGGAAACGCAGCCAGCTAACTACGGGCCCAAACTACCCGGAACACAGGAGCCTACCAACTAGGCCAATCTACCCGGAACACAGCCAGCTAACTAGGCCAATCTACCCGGAACACAGGAGCCTACCAACTAGGCCAGTCTACCCGGAAAACAGCCAGCCAACTAGGCCAATGCCAGCCTGGCCCAGCTGGGATCCTGCGGGGCTGCCCGGAACACAGGAGCCAGCCAACTAGGCCAATCTACCCGGAACACTGGAGCCAGCCAACTAGGTCAATCTACCCGGAACACAGGAGCCAGCCAACTAGGCCAATCTACCCGGAACGCAGCCGCTCACGAACTAGGCCAGTCTACCCGGAACACAGGAGCCAGCCAACGAGGCCAATCTACCCGGAACACAGCCGCTCACGAACTAGGCCAATCTACCCGGAACACAGGAGCCAGCCAACTAGGTCACTCTACCCGGAACACAGCAGCCAGCCAGCTTGGCCAATCTACCCAGAACACAGCAGCCAGCCAACTAGGCCAATCTACCCGAAAGACAGGAGCCAGCCAACTAGGCCAATCTACCCGGAACACAGCCGCTCACGAAACAGGGCAATCTACCCGGAACACAGCCGCTCACGAAATAGGGCAATCTACCCGGAACACAGCCGCTCACAAACTAGACCAATCTCCCCGGAACACAGGAGCCAGCCAGATAGGCCAATCTGCCCGGAACACAGCAGCCAGCCAACAAGGCCAATCTACCCGGAACACAGCAGCCAGCCAGCTTGGCCAATCTACCCGGAACACAGCAGCCAGCCAGCTTGGCCAATCTACCCGGAACACAGGAACCAGCTAACTAGGCCAGTCTACCAGAAACACAGGAGCCAACGAACTAGGCCAATCTACCCGGAACACAGCAGCCAGCCAACTAGGCCCATCTGGGATCATGTGAGGCTGCCCGGAACACAGGAGCCAGCCTGTTGGTATTGTGTCCAGCTACATGGATCTTTGGAGGTTTGAGATTCACTTTAACAATGATGATAGTAGATTATTTATGGCAGCCCATCTCGTAAGAGCTCAGAGCGCTTACAACGACGTAAGGATACGCTCACTTTAACACACACACACACACACACACACACACACACACACACACACACACACACACACACACACACACACACACAACACAAACAAACAAACAAACAACAACAACAACAACAACAACAACAACAAACAAAAAAAGACAAAAACATGCATTACTTTAGCTCTTGGATCGCACCACCATCAGGCGCGCACCTAAACGAGTGTTGCGATTGGCTGCGTGTGCCGTGGGTGTGCGTGCGTCTGCCATCTCTTCAGTATCAACAGGATTTTCCTCTCGACGCATGCGTTGTGTTTAAGTGTGCGGGTGCATGTCCTTGTGTGCGTGTATGTGCACGTGCGTGTGTGTGTCAGTGTGTGTGAACGC
>JABMCL010002073.1:1185000-1202500 GCA_018857735.1 Alviniconcha marisindica
GCACGTAAAAAAATACCACTGTACCTAACCCTCACATATATATAAGGATCCCAGCAAAAAAAGCAAAGACCAACACAAAAAGGTGGCAGCAGGGAGGTCAGTTGGTCAGTTGACCAGGCACGCAGCAAATAAAAGAATAAATTGCGAAGCACACACATAAAAATTCTGGAGACGTACAAAGGAAAGCCCCAACACGCAAAAGTCAAATTGAGAAGTTTATAGGCGCAGTGCAGGTCTCCTTAGCATTATTCCATCACGTGTTTGAAAGCCCAAAACCCCACACGGAATGCTCTGTTTGCGTGACGAAACTGCTGCTCTTGTTTATCATGTTAATGATGCTCTCAAGGACAGAGAATATCTTGTCGGGTTGTTTGGTGGACAGGAAAAAAGCAAATCACATCATAAACAGCAAACGTCGCTGGCACTCAGATCGATTTTCAAACAGTTTTTGTGCGTGTTCTTTTTTCTTTCTTTTTTTCTTTTTTGTCTTGCCCGTTTCTCTGTGCGTATCCGTTTGTTTAAGAAACGCACCAACATAACCTTTCCTTAGACTTTTAACGCCGAGTTCTCTCCCGTGAGGACCGAGGTTGAGGGTAGGGATGGACTGTACCTAACGCTACACTGTCACCACCAGAATGATTCTGCATTACGATGGGCAGCGATGTGAGCCATTATAATGTTTCACTGCCAGTGACGGACAGTGTCGCAAGATCAGCCACATGAATCAATCAATCTTTTATTTTATGTCTGTTCATAGCAAGGTAATATTAGACAGTTTCCACAAAACCGCAGCTTCTGGACAGAAAGAAGAGCCAAAGCGAGGACTCGAACCTACGTTCGTCTGTTTACCAGGCTGGTGCTAGGCCACACGGGCTTGCCCACTACGCAACCATAGCAAGATTAGGGGGCGGTGGCAGTCGTGGTGATGGAGACGCGACCCGTTTGTTTTATTTCCTACTCGTGTGCGTCTGTCTCAATAAGCCTAATGTGGCGAAGTGATATCAGTCTTTGTGGTGGTTTAAGATCGGCTGCTGCCAGGTTTTCGTGATGGTTTAACCCCTTCACTGCCCCAGGCTGTAAAATGTCCGGGCTGAATGATGCAGGGACGGGCCTTCAAAGAGTATATTTTCCGGTCCTATAACATCTGTTTTCAATGCTATGCGTTTTGATGACAGTCCTCTCACATGCCAGTGCGAAATGACATCATGGCAGTGATGGTTTAAGAGCTAGCTAGGCCAAGACGTACTCGTCCTGCGCTTTTGTTTCCTGTCGTTTTTCTGTAATGTATGAAACTTCTCAACTTCTCATCTGTGTGAGATCTGACCTGTCGATCAGTCAGCTCCGCTTGTGACGCTGACATGTGTCACAGTTTCCGCTTGTGACACTGACATGTGTCACAGCTCCGCTTGTGACACTGACAGCCAGCATGTGGCTGCCGTTCCGCTGACCTGCATGCCGCCGTTTTAGTGACTGTTGAAATGACATACCTGCGTCCTGACGTTAAATGAACAGTGAAATCACCTACAGTAACTCAAAATACTGTTCTTGATAATGCTAAGGTGCCAGTTAAGCTATGCAAGCAGAATACCTACAGGATTTAGGCAAAGAAAAGATAGTACTAGCAGTCGCCCCTGTAGCAACTCGGCTGTCGATGGAAGTCTGGAGGTATCTGGTCAGAAACTCTCTACAGTTAGGTAGAAATCAGGTAGAATTCTCGGCAACATACACCTTTATTGCCAAGTGTCAATACAGTTACACTAGGAATGTTCTGTGGCGCCTAGTACACTCATCACACAATCACACCAATCATAAAACGTTATTAAATTACAACAACAGCAAACATCAATCATCCAGGTAAAAAGTCATTCATAAATAAATACATGAGAACTCCACCTGATATCGAGCTATGCTATTCACATAAAAATTGCCTCTTTACGACGTCTACCTCTTAAAAATTACTGTCGTTATAAAAGCAAATATAAAATTATCTACAACGAATTAATTAATTAATTAACCCGACCGGCTTACACCCTGTTTTACTCCCATCATGACCCTAGCCCCCCAGTGATACTACGCACCAGAAGCATCCCAGCCGACATATCTCGACAATTATGCAGATGTTAGTCAGGTAGATTTCTGGCAACAGACGAAGCATGCAAGGCTACATATATTCTGGCCTAGTCCAAATACAAAAGAGCGATTGATTGCTCTGGGTTTTCAGCAGATGGGGACCTGGGCGGTTGGGAGGAGGAAATGAATGAATGAATGAATGAAAATTTATATATTGCGCATAAAAACTGCCACACAAAAACTTGCGTGTTCACAGCGCCAGGGGTGTGTGTGGGGGGGGGGGTAGGGGGGGAGGGGGGGGGGTCTTAATTTCTGCGTCCTCAGTACCCACCTGTGGGATTGGCTCTGAACGAACCTCCGAGCTCAAACTTTCGTATTCATTTTTATTACAAACAGCGTAACGCGCGCCGTACAAAACGTTTTTAATGTCATTTTAAACGGACAATTATATTTGTTTTTTCGGGGTCCTGTTGCTGTCGTTCGCGCTGGTGGTCGCGGGTTTTTGTTGTTGTGTTTTTTTGTTTGTTTATTGTTGTTATTATTTGTTTTTGTTTTTGTTGTTTTCGGATTTTGTTGTTCTTGTTGTTGTTCTTGTTGTGTGTGTGTGTGTGTGTGTGTGTGTGTGTGTGTGTGTGTGTGTGTGTGTGTGTGTGTGTGTCTGTCTGTCTGTCTGTCTGTCTGTCTGTCTGTCTGTCTGTCTGTCTGTCTGTCTGTCTGTCTGCCTGTGTCTGTCTGTCTGTCTGTGTCTGTGTGTGTTTATTTCTTTATTCAATTAAATTAAACTGAACTGAAGTGAACGGAAGAACAAAAATGACAGTAACATTAATTTATGCATTTGCGCTGCGAAACCCGAAAAACTGAATGGTGGAATACTCCTGAACTCCCTGAGCTTGAAAGTAAACGTTTATAGCGAGGGTTTGATTGTGTTTTTTTAATCTCTATAGATAATCTACAATGTCCATTCCTTGTGAAAGTTAACTGTATTGTAATTTATAGTTCCGTTCCGTTTTTCCACAGTTAATCTTTGTTTCACTATTTTTAAGAAGACTTGTATCAATGGACTACCGTTATTTGTTTTGGCATGGTACTTGGCAAGAAGAATAAACAAACCCAAAATTTTGTCAGTGTGCACGTTAGACTCGCAACAAAAAAAGGCACCAATTCCTTCAACAGCCTGAGTACTCTACTAGGTGGTGCTACAGAAATGTCTGGATTCTCTGTACTGATTGGACTCACTCGATTTAAAACAAAAAACAACAACAACAAAAAGCAAAAAAACGCACACACTTTCTCAAAAAAGCTTCCTTCAGCAGCTATGCACAATGCCTCGCGGTAAAACCACTCGTTCCACTCCCCATCCCAGGCTGATCTGGGTATGTCTTCAACAGCCCTCGTGAACGTTCGACGTGCATCTTCAGCGCTCTCAAACAGGGTACCCTTCACTTGTTTCTTCACTTCCGGGTTAGGAAGAAGTCGAAAGGAGAGAGCTCGGTCTGGCGAATACGGTGCGTGCGGCAACAGCTGCACCTCGTTCTCATTGAGCAAATTTACCGTTGCTGCTGCTGTGATGAGACTGTTACACCGATGAGTTGAAATTTTGTTTATTTAAGTCTTATACATGACTAATTGCAATTTCATGTCTGTTTGCTAATGAACTGTATGAATGGAACATCACCCAGACAAATTTCTGTGCACATTTTAATGTCACTGGCGAATAAATATCCTTGTATCCTAGCTCGTATCCTTGCTGTGCACGCCCTGGCATTTTCAGAATCAAAACAAGGGGCCACGGGGTCCTGTCTTTGGGCGGCGCTGCACCAAACTTCGAAGACCTTCAGGAGACGGTGGTTCCCATACCAGTCCGCAGGGACTCTTCGTCTGTCCGCAAGAGGATTGGTGTCGACATGTATCATTTGCGGGAGCTACCACAAGTATCAAATATTTGTCGCGACAAACATAATTTTGTTACGACTTTGTCGACAAAAGACGTGTTTTGTCGCGACAAAAGTTATACTTGTGGCAGCTCCCGCCAATGATACACATGTCCCCATTTTCCGAAGAAAAAGGCAACCATTATCTTCTGTACGCTGTCATCTTTAGAGTGCCTTGGGTGGGGACTCGTCCGAAAACAGCCAGACCGCTGACTGCGTCGAGGTTTCCGGATCATGTTGGTTAGCTGAGTCCATTCAACCACACTGGGCTATATCAGGGCTATCCGGATCATGTCGATAAATCCAAGTTTTGTCACCTGTCAGCACTTCTGACCCCAGTCAACCACATACAGCTATATCAGGGTTTTCCGGATCATGTTTATAAATCCAGGTTTTGTCACTTGTCAGCATTACTGAACCCAGTCAACCACATAGGGCTATATCAGTGTTACCTGGATCATGCCAATAAATCCAAGTTTTGTCACATGTCAGCATTTCTTAGCCCAGTCAGCCACCTAGGGTATATCAGGGCTATCCGCATCATGTCGATAAATCCAAGTTTTGTCACCTGTCAGCACTTTCCATGTCAGTTTTGAACGGCCTCTGTTGAACTCTGGCGACATAAACTCGCACAACTCAACCCTGCCCCGCCGTTGTTCGTATGTCAGTGAGCAGGGGGGCCACCTTGCAAATCGGTTTCTGACACGAGGATTTTGGCGCAATAAGGACAGTGACTTTGGCGCAGTAAGGACGAGGGCTTTGGCGCAATAAGGAGACTGACTTTGGCGCAATAAGGACCAGAACTTTGGCGCAATAAGGACATTGACTTTGGCGCAATAAGGACATGGTTACTGCTGTTCCGATGCTAAGACTGTGCTGAATCTCTCGAGTGGTAGCCTTTGGTTCGATCCTGGTTAATTTTCCCACTGCTTCGATGTTTGGAACCGTAACAGCAGTCGCTGGTGGTCCGCACCGGTACTTTATTATCATTGAAACTCTACCTGCCTCGTCTAAATTAATTCATCGCAGCAGAAAAACACCTGCGTTCTCGGCAGAACATTTTTGCCAAAAGGTTGTTTCAAATTCTCAAAGGACTTCTTTTGATGTAAGGCCTTCATGTAGTCGTAGAACATCATGACTCTAAAATCACGTTTAGCATGTTGTGTACTGTCCTAATAAACAGAGTTCTTTTGAGCCTTTTATGTGTTCGGATCTAAAATCACACCTTGAAAGCGCCATCTTCCAAAAGCAAAATTCGGAAAAGCGGTGGTCTCTGAAATCTGTTTATTTCACAACAAAGTGTAATACACAAATAAAAGTTTGTGTATTTGTTGTTGTTTTCCAGGAGTATATTCAGTCATATTCGACGGTGTGACCTTAAAACGTGTCCGGTTACTTCTGTAGCATCCGACGCCCAGTGAGAAAAATGGGTTTGAAACCAGGCGGGAACTTGCTTAAATCGCTTGCGTATCAAAAGGGAAGAGTTCGGTCGCTTGCGTATCAAAAGAGAAGAGTTCGATCGCTTGCGTATCAAAAGAGAAGAGTTCGACCGCTTGCGTATCAAAAGAGAAGAGTTCGGTCGTTTGCGTATCAAAAGAAAAGAGTTCGGTCGTTTGCGTATCAAAAGAAAAGAGTTCGGTCGTTTGCGTATCAAAAGAAAAGAGTTCGATCGCTTGCGTATCAAAAGAGAAGAGTTCGGTCGCTTGCGTATCAAAAGAGAAGAGTTCGGTCGCTTGTGTATCAAAAGAGAAGAGTTCGATCGCTTGCGTATCAAAAGAAAGGAGTCCGAGAGTCCAATAAAGCTTGTGACGCCTGTCCTTCACACCACGGCCGTCGGACAAGCTCGGCAAGACGTGTCGCACGTGTAGCCCCGCGTAATGCTCACCGCGCCAAGATTGGGTGTCAAGGCTTGAAACAGCTAGCTGTAACTGTTGACGGTTAAAACGGCTGCGCTTGGAATCGGCAGTATCTGTGTCGCGAGCGTTTGCTTTCTGTCACAGAGGTGCCCTGGCTGAGTGATCTGTTTTGCTGGATTTTGTTTGGTTCGTTCGACTTGACCTTTGTTATAAAATTATTATGACCTTAATTTGAGTATTATCTTCACCACAGTCCTGTTGTAAATTTGATACGGTATGTGCGTGCGTGCGTGCGTGGTGTTGTGTTGTGTTGTGTGTACGTTATTTGCTGATTGGTTGTGCTTTTTTCTTTTTCTTTTGTTGTTGTTGTTGTTGTGTTGTTTGCTTTTTTTTTCTTTGCTTTTTTCTGTTTTTTTGTTTGTTTGTTTTTATCTTTTCCCTTGTTAACATTGCACTTTAATTGCGTGTTCCCGAATGCGCATGCATAAACTATCAACAAACAGGGGGAGTTAACACCGCTCAACTGACATCACACGTACATCAAGAGGCACAACAACTGCGACCTGAACTGCCCACGATACCTCTCAAGTGCTCTACAAACAATACGACGTAGGCAAAATCCACCACGGTCGCTTTCTGATAGAAAGGTCCCCAGTGGTACATACTCGCTATTCTACGAACACTCGGCGACGAGGCGTGTGTGTGCACCATTCGACAGAACCGCTAGTTTTTACTGATGGTCGAACAAAAGCCATTGAGCATGAGCCTGGTTCAACAACTAAACACACACACATATGCTCACCGGCACACACACACACACACACAACACACACACACACACACACACACACACACACACACACACACACACACACCGAGTTACGTCACGCTCGGAGTGATTTGTTGTACACTGAAACAGAATGAGGCATCGAGAGAGCTTGGAATCAACAATGGGAGTTGACAGCGCTGGAAATAGGTTACACATAGTTATGACAGTGACGCACCAACAAAATCATGACGCAGAATGCGCGATATCGCATCGCATGTACGCAAGACGCACATGTTAACCCTTTCCCTGTCAAAATGTGTGTACTGCACGTTCATAGTTTGTTGTTGTTGTTGTTGCCGTTTACTCCAGAAAATTGTCTCTAAAAGAACTTCAGCGAGCCAGAAATGGTCATTCTGAGTCGTTTCTTCCAGACGAGAATGCAATGAAGTCTGAATTCAACGTCAAATAATCAAATGGAGAAGCACTCATTCTTTGACGTCAAACGATGTCTTCTGGGCGGGAAAGGAGTTGATACTGATCAACATACAGCACTGAAGCGAACAAGAGGAATACGTATCAAATATTCTTTTCAAGGTCACTGCCAAAATTTCGCCCCAAACCACTGGTAATCAAAATTTAACAATAAAAACAAAAACATTAAGTAGATCTCTCTCTCTCTCTCTCTCTCTCTCTCTCTCTCTCTCTCTCTCTCTCTCTCTCTCTCTCTCAATATAACTTTAAAGACACGCCTTCTTGTCTTTTTATTATCAAAATCCCTTGAGAACATGGTCTGAGAAACATCTCCTAATACAAAAAGTTTCATCACAAAAAAAAAGTGGGTAAGTAGGTAAAAACAACAACTGAAGAACGAAATAAATAATTCTCCCACTAGAAAAAGGGCCGGGGAAAGCGAGTGAGAGAGAGAGAGGAAGTGTGTGTGTGTGTGTGTGTGTGTGTGTGTGTGTGTGTGTGTGTGTGTGTGTGTGTGTGTGTGTGTGTGTGTGTGTGTGTGTGAGAGAGATGGAGAGAGAGAGAGAGAGAGAGAGAGAGAGAGAGAGAGAGAGAGAGAGAGATTAAATGTTAACCTTCCGTTTAAAAAAAAAAAAAAAAAAGACGAAAAAAAGAAGAAAGAAACACTCACAGAAAAGAAAGGGGAAAACGGCATTTGGGTCGATTCGAGCAGAGAGGAGAGGTTTAGAAATAGGAGGCAATAACTTTTACAAAACGAGCTCATTTAAGATATTAGGCATTCCCAAGGGAGTTACGGCGGAGGGTGCAGGGTGGGCTCAGAATCAGTTAACTGACAACAAGCACTGAGGAATTAAAGCCGATACTTTAGCACGCTCGATTCTAATGTACAGTTTCCAGGTTTCCGATGGAGAGCCGAACAAAAACAAAAAAGGAACTACTTGCGTTACGCCTCAATTATATTTCAAGATTCGTCTCTTTCTGTTCGGTCAGTACGTAACTATAATATGTTCGACTGTTCCTGTTATTGCGGGCGGTGTGCTGAAGTCTCCGTTTCAGCAGACTTTGACATGCTTGGCTTACTTTGTCTTACATGATATGGGGGGGGGGGGGGGGGGGTGGAAAGGTCAAGAGATGCTGTCGGAATTCAGAGGCAATTTTCCGGAGTTCTTCTTCTTTTCTCCTCTTTTTTCCCTCTCTCTCTCTCTCTCTCTCTCTCTCTCTCTCTCTCTCTCTCTCTCTCTCCCTTGTTTTCTTTCTTCAAGAATGTCGGGAAAGGCCAGTCGGAGATAGTCAACGACACAGAATGAATTACGTGTCTTTGTGGTAGGTCCATTCTGCACACACTGAGCTATGTCCTCAAAGCTTAAAGGAGAATGAAGTGACAGAGCATCGCAGGCCCAACTGATAAGAGTACGGCTATAAAAAAATAAAAAAAATAAAAAATAAAAATCTTAAACCAAATAAAAATTAACACAAAATTTTATTTCTTCTTTTTCAGATTTTGAAAGTAGCGGAGACAAGACCGTGAGAGCAGCCATTTTGTGTCCAGGAGTGCCACATTTTGTGCCATGTTGTGCCATATCAGCGACGTCATGAACAAGGCGGAATGTGTGGCAAACATATCAAATACGTCACGAGCCAACCTCTTCCTATTCTTCTTTGATGAAATGCGAATCAACATGGCCAGGCCCTGAGGAGTTCAAATTCGAAGCATAAAAAGCGTACGTTTCTGTAAATGGTGGCAGAAGCATTCAATGAAGCAGGGTGATGGAAGGAAATCATTATTTGCAATAGTTTCTGATGTGTTCAAGCCAGCTTTCGTCTTCTCTTCGGTTCCCCTTAAGGCCGGAAGAACACTGGCAGAAAAACAGGCAACGATAGAGAAACAGAGCAAAAGACGGCAGCGAAAGGAAGAGGAGGGGGGAAGAGAAGGGGGGAAATTCCTCCCCACCCCACCCCCCCAACCCCTAGCTGCCATGTCTACCCCCCCCCCCCACCCCCTTCCCACCCCATCCCCTCCTTCTTTCCCCGCCCTCGCCCCTGTAACTGTATTTCTTAACATTACCCTTGCCACATTTCAATAATTATTCAGATGACCAAGACACGGACATATTCCAAGCTGAAAACCAACGAGAGAGTGTGCCGGTGTCGTTGCTTGTCACATAAACATATTTCCGTCAGTCCTTCACCGCACTCAGTGCCCTCTCTTGGGAAGGCGCTGATGGAGCTTTGTAGCGGATCACCGAAAGCGCGAGCTGGCGAAGTTCTGCTACAGGTTCTCAGCACCCTGATATGAGCTGAGGAGGGCGTAAATTTGTGGTTTCTGTCCTCTTCCTTTTCCTCACGTGACGTTCTAATAACACCCGTCCAAGCTGAGGGTCTGATCGACATTCTGACGCGACCTAAACGGGTGCTAAACATACCTGATCTGACCATTTTGCTGACGTTTTCGTCTTAACTGGCGTGGCTAGCGTAGCAGTGGTGATGAAGCGCTAGGCTGATAAATTAAGGGGAGTAGGGTCGAGTTCCCGTAGGATCGCCTTGCTCTCCAAACGTTGTGGGTTACTAACAAATGGATGGATCGTGCTGCTTCTCACCTTCTCTACTTAAAGGGAAAGAAATCTGAAACAGCACTGACGGCTAGCGTTGTGAAACAAGATTCAAACACAAAAAAGATTAGAAATATAAACATAAATTATAACAAGAACGCTGATTTTAATGGAACAATGCGCATGCGCAAAATTTCAAGGGCAAACCCTTTTTTTTTCTTTTTTTTTTTGGAAAGCACCGAACTGACAGGTATACGACGATAAATGAAGAATGAAAATTGTTTCACATGTACACACTATGTAAATACTTTTTTTGGGGCCAAGATCGTCGTTGATCTGTTTGCTGGGCCGTTTAACTGCTGAAATTTTAGTTTGAATTTCTCCCCCCCCCCCCCCCCCTCCCCCGGCCCCCCCTTTAATTTTCTTTTCTTCTGATATAGTTGATTTCCGTTATGTTGGTGAATTCTATTTGCTTATGACTATTAATTTAGTTTACCATAAGTACTATCACAATATTTCAGCTGCACAAAAACTGAAAGTGTGAAATATTAAACAGACTTGAGACAACAAATTTGCGCCTGTTTTATGTTGTCCCATTTTGTTGTTGTTGTTGCTGTTTGTGTGTGTGTGAGTGGATGTACCTCTGGTGGAGTTTATGTGCCTTGTATTTACTCGCATGCCAGGTGAGAGTTACCGTAGGCGACTCAGGTCTTTGTTGTTGTGTTTGTGTGACGTGTGATGATTCTGAAATGACGCTCTGGGCCTCGTTCCGTTTCAGACTGTAACAATTCACTCTGAGGCTAACACGTTCATGTGTGTATTTGTGCATTTTGCATGTTGAGCCAGTCTTATGCTTGTACACACCTGTGTCGCTGAGCGTCCGTGAAATGAAGTGGGGGCATCCTTTTTTGAGGATGTACCGCTAGTGGAGTTTTTGTACCTCGCATGCCAGGTGAGAGTTACCGTAGGCGACTTAGCTCTTTGTTGTTGTGTTTGTTTGACGTCTACTGAGCGCTAATTAACTCCCTTGTTTGTTGATAGTACATAGAAAATATAAACAGAACCAAAAAAAAAAAGGAAGGTAAGTAAGATAAGATGTAAAATTATACACCGATGTTTTTCTCATAGCTGCATGCAATGTAAGCTTTAAACTCTAATTAACACACACACGCACACACACACACACACACACACACACACACACACACACACACACACACACGCACACGCACGCACGCACGCACGCACACACGCGCGCGAGCCCATGCACGCACGCACGCAGGCACACGCGCGCGCGCGCGCACACACACACACACACATACACACACACACAACACACACACACACACACACACACACACACACACACACACACGTGATTTACGGACAAGCAGCAATCACATCACGGGATCCAGTATAAAATTACCGTCCACATAAAGAGAACTTAAAACTAACATTAAATGCAGACAGTTAATCTCACATTTGCAAGACACCCTCACATATTTACAGCTGCATAATTTTTATCCCTTCCACAGGAGAAAATAGCTGGGCTGAATATAGCACAGTGCAACCTGAAATGTTAAAATGCAAACTCGACGGAAGTAAAATCGTAAAACGTAATGCTGGGGAAAAATACCCGATGCGTATCGATTTCACCATTAAATCGTCTCTACAGAAACCGTTATGATTAAACGTTAAAGAAGATACGCATAATAAATAAACAACCGTCATGTTAACTTTCTGTGCGTGCGTTCGGTTTCCAGTCGTGCAGCAAAATAGGCAAGGTATCTTTGTCACAACCACACAGTGTGGTACTGCGAACGCTGAAATTAAGATCCCCTATGCTGAGAGCCCGAAAATGACAAAAGTTCTCCTTTTAAAGCCTGGAGTAGGTCAGAGTATAACCACGCATGCTTCTCCCACTGCCAGGAATTTCTTCTTTGTGCTAAGTTCGACCTTCCCGAGACATTCATCTTCATTTTTTCCAAACCCTCTCAATACTTTTTAATTGCGTTAGTTTTGGCTAACGCAGTTTCCCGTGTAGGCCCTCGGAATAAAATAGGTCACCCGGCCTGCTCACAGTCACAAGGGTTCCCGTGGTGAGTGTCTACGGAAAATAAATAGGTGCCAAAACGTGTTACAGTCCATTGATAGATATATGGGTTGTTTTTTGTTTTTTGCTTTCGTTTTGTTTTAAGGAACTTTCCTTCCCAAACTAAACTTCTCGTGTGCTTGTAGCAAGTTAAAAGAACACGATCAGCAGAAACAGTCTTGCGACAATTGAACAAGACAGCGGGAAGCGGGAATAGCTCAGTGGTTAGAGCACCCGACTCTGGATCGAAAGGTCTCGGGTTCGAGTCCAGTCAGGCGCGGCCGGATAATTTTCTTCTCAAGGGTCAACTTTCTGTGCTGACTCTTATTTCAGTATCCGTTCTACCCCGTGTTACCGCAGTAACACGTAAAAGATCTCGGTCATTCTACTAAAAGTGCAGGCGGCAGGTTACAGCTAAATATGCATGCAGCCTACGCATGTGGCTTAGCATGAAGTGGCGTGACATGGTGTATGGTTGTATGGTGTACACAGAACGCGCCGAGACGGCAGCAGTTTCACGTACGTGGTACCAGCCATGTAACAACCAGACAGCTACGTAATACGTGGATATTCAAAACCGCGCTATATAAAAAAAAGATAGTCATCATTCAGAATCGCATGCGACATGTGTGCAGTGAATCTGCTCGAGAGCGGAGAATAGCGCTATATAAAGCGATCAGCAACAACAAAGTTACAAACATATATACAACGTTATTGCCAAGTGTCAATACAGTTGCACTAGGAATGTTTAGTGGTGTACACTCTCTCTCTCTCTCTCTCTCTCTCTCTCTCTCTCTCTCTCTCTCTAGATATATATATATATATATACATACACCTTGCAAAGCACACGTGGACCGCGAAGTTCACCAGAGTAGGTGACGCTGATCTAAATCTTTTCACATCAATGGCATCGCAGGCTCATACACAAGCAGAGGGCGTAGCGTGGTCCTGCTGTTGACGTCACGCTGTCATCCAACTGCGGAGCTTCGGGCAGCCGTCAACACTTACACTGCTTGCCCCTGGTGGATTCCAGAAAGGGGTGGGGGGGGGGGGGGGGGTCCTTCAAGGCGACCTAGTTGTAACTCCTATCCTCTAGTATCTTTCTTTCTCCACCCCCACCCCCACCCCCTACCCCCACCCCCCACCCCCCTGCGCCTTTGCGACGCTTTCGTGCGGTCCTTTGTACACCTCGCTGAGCAATATCTTTTCGTCTTCTTCTCTCCATAGGTTCTAGAGCCGGGCTGGCTCATGGAGGCTACATGACCCAGTTTCAAAACCATCTCTTTGACGCCCGGTGGAATTAAGCCTGACTTCCAGGGCCACTGGAACGTTGGGGTTTTGTGGAAGATAATTAGTTTTAGCCTTTGTGTAATTACACGGCAAGTGGGGGTTGAGTACGTAGGTGTGATGTGACTGTCCACACACGGTCAGGCAGAGTCCGTTGGCTTGGGTGTGAAACATGAAGATTCTAGAGCGGTAAACTAGACGGGGCGGGGCCGTTGGAACGTCATGCCTTTAGGCTACAGCCTAATGTTACATCACGCCATCTGGGGGGTTTCCGGGTGCATTTGGCAGTGAACAGTGTTACCTTATTCCAAATCTTAGTTTTGCCACAGTGCTAGTTTTGGCTAGATAGACTTGTCGCCCAAAATCTCGCTTGTGGAGCTTAGTGATCGAGATTAAGCTAATAGACACGATACCAATGCAAATGGCATCGGTCACAATCAGAAGATGGTGAGGTAACATAATATATCATGATACACTTTATTCTTTGCAATACGAAAATATGGTAATGCTTGATCGTAGACCGAAACAGCGTCCAGAATTATGTAGGGCAGGCTTTTCAAACCAAATCATTAAATAAGCAATAAATAAATTATATAAATCTGACATGCCAATTAACGCATGTTATACAATACACCACTGTGATGAAAGCGCAACTGAACTTCCCGACTGACATACCGTTGTCATTGTCAGCAAAACACGTGTCCAACGCGCATCATACTTTTAGTCCAAGTTTTGAAAATAAATCATGGTCATCGATTTATCTGCCAGCTGGATGGTCTTGTCCACGTAATATGGATGATCGAAGCGTGCAGAGACTGTATGCTGGTCACCCAACTCACCCTCGGCGTTTCGGAAAGAGTTCCCATTCGAAGAGTTAGTCCCTTCAATATTACCCATGTTAAAAGAGCACACAAGGCTAGGACATGCTGGTATCGTCGACCATTCCGTCTAATTTATCGATACCAGGTTAAAGGGAGAAAAAAAAGGGGGGAAAAAAGGGAATGAAAGAGAACGAAAAACATAAGGAGCAATCGCAAAAACAGCACGAATAACAAGCAGCGACAAGTACAGAAACCAAAGAGGAACTGTGCAGAGACACAAACTGCTCGTCAAACAACTGAGATGAACCATGTAGCCATAAAGTTCATGTCCTCGTGTGTAGACACAATTCCAAGCAGATTTCCTGCAAGCTTTTACGGGCTTTTAGTCTCCGGCAGCCCCAGGTTTACCAGCTATGTTTTTCACTATAAATCGAAGACAATGAGACCCGGGAATGAAGTACGTGCAGCTCTGCAAAGATCCCTGGTATCGACCTCCCCCCTTCCTCCCCATCTCCCCCCCCCCCCCCCCCCCCACACACAACACACACACACACACTACCAACACCACCATCGCCTCCCACTCCAGATCCTGAACAGCAACGAAGTATTTGACTGCAGGGCTTTTCTTGTTCTTTACTCTCTCAACAAGGCTGAAATGTGGGAGGGAAGAGGGGAGGGGGGCACGTGAAAACAGTTTAGTAAAACGTTAGACAAAAACGTGTCCTTGTGACCGCGACGCTATGTGTAAAAGTAACCTGTCGGACTAGGCCCTGTGAAAAGACCAGGTTTCTGCCAGTCCATCCACGGTTGTGATTGGTGCAGTTCTGGCGGCCGAGTCGTCTGCAGCAAAGTTTATATTCCAGCCAGTCAGGCATGTTTTTACGTTTCTGCTTTCCTGTACAGAACCGTTGTGCTCAGACCATGTTACACTTACTATGCTGTCGATCTCGATTTCGCTGGCTGCCTCTGACTGCTAGAGTGCAATACAATAACCATGTCCTCCTTCTGTTAGGTCAACAGGTCAAATTCTAACCCAGAATACATTTCCAGTGCCTCACAAATTATATGCACCACCAAGTGACGATTGCATTCTTCCTATACCCTCTGCCAAAGCAAATACCTTAGGTCAAAGAGCCTTTTCATCATTATGCCGGTCCTATGATCTGGAACATACGTCCATACGACATTAGTTCTTCCCAGTCAAAATCCTCATCCAAGCAAGCCCCGAAAACCCGTTTCTTCGTTATGCACCACCGAATGGACTACCATGACAAGTGGCTTGATCTCGAAAGATCTGAAGTGTTGAGAAACTTGAGACACTACCTGCGGGCACAAACCAAGGACATCATACCATCGGAGGAGAGAGGTGTGGAAAGAGGAAGCGCTAGACGATCTCCTTGGAAAGGACGAGAGAAGGCCGTCGTCAGTCAGACGAACATTGGAACCGTTTCAAAGGCAACGTTGGGGAAACTTCTGAGAGATGGGGTGCAGCGCATATGGGCTTTTCCGAGAGCATATATACCATCTTGAACTGAACCGAACTAGCGAATTTTAGTATTCTGTTCTGTTTGTCACACATGTGGCAGCTTGTGTGTATTTGACAAAATGAAAACTTTAAGTACTACGATCAACACTAACAAGTTTCTACGTTTACAAGATATACAAGTTTTATTCAAACACTATATTATTACACTTTCCACACCAAAAAGAAATGTACGTACTCTACAACGCTAAATTAAACGGACCTTTAACAGACACAGTATTATAACTCATTTACGTAGTTACTATAGTAATTATGTAATATAAACAACACAGTGTGTTGAATCCATCAGACCTCAAAATATTTATCAGCTAATTATGTTAGTATGAGAAGACAACACAACATAGGCTGTAACACTGCCTGACAAGAGTGAGGTCACCGACCATTTCCGCACATCACTCAGCAGTATGTAGTTACTATAGTACTTAAGTATCATAAACAACAAAATCATTGTGTGGAATTCATCACATCTCAAAGGTAAAGTGTCAGCTAATGTCAGTATGGGAAGACAACACAACAGAGAGTGCACTCACCGACCGTTTCCACACATTGCTGCAAATGACTGGCAGAAGTGGCACACAGCTGCAGTTACTACTTACGTATCATGAACAATGAAATCAGTGTGTGGAATTCATCACACCTCAAAAGTGTCAGCTAATGTCAGTATGGGAAGACAACACAACACAACACAGAGTGAGCTCACCGACCGTTTCCACACACTGCTGCAAATGACTGGCAGCAGTGGCACACGTTGAGAGGATGTCATTCGCACAGACTACTCGTTCCGTGAAGTTCCGTGAAACTGTAGCCGAACTGGTAGGCATGTAAAGGAAACAACTGCACGTACAGCTGATGCCTTAAAGTCTTTCATGTTCCGGGTGGAAAACACCACACCAGCGTTACTCATGTTACTGAACTGTTACGCGAATAAACACATGGCGTGTCGATTAAATTCGCCAAATTCGTCGACTGCTTAGAAAGACTGAAAACTTAGAACTCTGAAAGCATGACCACAACTACACGTCTCGACTGGATCTTCAGTTCTGTCCACGTGTCAGTCTTCAGTTGCAGTATCTATCTCTTATCGCTTCTGATTAGCCCGCTACACAACGCAAACAGTCAACATGGTTTTGATTGGCCAGCATTTTTTTTTTTTTAACGCCGCCTCAAAGCTGATCGTGCAAAAACGTTTTTCCCGTGGACTGTCTAGCACGAAATTTCACTTGTCGAGTCTTTGCTAACACTGCAGTTTTCACCGACCACTGTTGGTCACGCACAGGTTAGGAAAAAGAGGTGATTTTTGTAGACACCCACTTAATTACGGACATAATAACTTCTTCGTCGTCGATGTCGTCATATCGTCGCTATGATCATCAGAACGTTAACATAGCATAGGTCTACGCTAATAATATGACCGGATACCGCTGCTCTCGCGGGTGTGTGCGTAGGCCTATAATTATTGGTAAAGAACAAAACTTCTCATGAAGTAGTCCACCGCCACGACCACCAGCTCATCTCTCTCTCTCTCTCTCTCTCTCTCTCTCTCTCTCTCTCTCTCTCTCTCTCTCGAGCGCGCGCGTGCATGCATACGCACACGTGCGCGCGCACACAAAAAACACGCACGCGCACATACAGTACAGCTCACACACACACGCGCGGGCGCGCACGCACACACACCACAGGTACCACATACATACAGACGTATACACACGCACGCACACACGCACGCACGCATGCAACAACACACACACACACACACACACACACACACACACACACACACACACACACACACACACACACACACACACACATACATACACACACATACATACATACATACATACATACATACACACGGGCGAGCCAGCGTGCGGGACGCTCACTTAATTTTCATTCTTCTGGCCGCATTGGGAAGAAAGGTGCGGGTAAAGACCCTTGCCTGTAAGACCACGGTAATTTGTGTACGACCAGTTTCTGGCCAGCAGACAGTATATAGTCTCCATCAATCTCTCCGGCATGCTCTCCAAATAGCTGCCCCCGATATTGGATGAGAATTTAATCATGCCGTGTGAACGAACTCCTGATTGGTCAATACTGGTCACAAGAACTTG
>JABMCL010002073.1:1212500-1217500 GCA_018857735.1 Alviniconcha marisindica
CGTGCGTGCGTGCGTGCGTGTGTGTGTGTGTGTGTGTGTGTGTGTGTGCATTTGTAAGCGCACCCGTCTTTTACAAGATGAGGCGCCATAAATAATCGATTTTTATATATTATTATTATTAGCTACGAGTATGTTTAAATGTTGTATTTGCAAACGAGAAAACAAGCGCACATTAAAAACATTATGGTCTTGAGGTAATTAAGGCTCACTGACGTAAAAAGAAAAGAAAAAAGGAAAGTGTATTTTCCATGGGAAATCTTACTTCAGGCAGTAAAGTGTACAGAAGAAGAAGAAGAAGAAGAAGAAGAAGAAGAAGAAGAAGAAGAAGAACAACAACAACAACAACAACAACAACAACAACAACAAGCCCTGAAGAGTGGTTGGCAAAGACTCTTAGACTGCTTGCTCCTTCAGTTTCCTCTCTTCGTCCTGATGTGACTATATGCACGCTGAGAGAGGTTAACCCCTTCACTGTCATGATGTCACTTGGAAATGGCCAACAAAAGTGTGAAATTTCAAACTCTTATGAATGAATGAATGAATGAAAATTTATACATAGCGCATAAAAAAACTTCCACACAAAACCTTGCGTGTTCACAGCATTTTAGTTTTCTTTTTCGCACCGGCATGTGAAAGGACTTTCATCACAACGCACAGCATTGAAAGTAGATGTGTTACAGGACCAGAAAATATACTGTTTGCAGGCGCGTCCGTGCAGCTTTCAGCCAGGATTTTTTTCAGGCTGGGGCAGTGCAGGGGTTAAACACACAATACAATACAATACAATACAATACAATACAATACAACTTTATTGTCTCTGTGTAGAGAAATTTGCTTACATCAGCGTGCACAAGGCCTGATATAACTTGATTATGACAGCCTCATGCATTGCTATTTCTGCTGAAGACAGATGTGTACAGCGTTACCGAATTCATATCCAAGTATCAACCGTTATCGTTGCCTGAGCAAACCGGGGTGGTAATAATAACAGAGCCTCCGCTAGACCGGCACATGCCGGTTTTTACCGGTAAATGTTTCCCCAGTACCTGTAAAAAATATAGTCGCCGGTACCAAGTACCGGCTAAAACTGAGCGTTTTGTGTGACTTCGTAGAGATCATACGCTGTGCATGTACCCCGGGTCCTGAAGCAAGTGGAAGCTCCCGCCAAACAGGATCACTTCCGGTGATGTTCAGCAAGCAAAATAGTGAAAGCGAAAACTTTCACTGCCATTGGCAACAAAACTGAGTTTGATTACAGCCAGTAAAGGGTGAGTCGTCAGTACACGATCAATTGCTTTTCCCACATCAGCACTGAAGAACGTGCATGTCGTTACTCGAAAACTAGATCTAGATCAAACGTCAGTGGCGCCTACACATGCTGAAAAACATTGATAAAACTAACTTTTTTCAACGGAAAGACTGTACCGGTTGACTGAGGGTTGGTACCGGAATATTTCTTTGTTGCCGGTACCGCGTACCGATAGTCTCAACAGTCTAGCGGAGGCCCTGAATAATAACTCGTTTATAGCGTTATACCCCGTGAACAAATCACGAGCCCACGGCGCCGTACCGCGTGACAAATACAAAGTAACAAACATAAAATTCAGCACAAACAGAATAACAGGAAAACAACATAACCCAACCACAAAATACTAATTATGACGCTTCTCATCTCTTTTTTTTTTTTTTTTTTTTAAATTCTTTTTTCACCGTTTAACTGTTTTTTAAGTGTCGTTTTGTGGCTTGACAAAGTGAACTACCCGAAAATTTGCAGATTGTGTGTCTGTGTCCTAATAAATAAGCGTTCTTTCGAACCTTTTATGTGTTTGGATTCAGTACAAACAGACCTGTCAGAAATGTTTGAGAGGACTGGAAGATGAGTACGAGGACAGACAGCAGGAGAGGAAAGGTGGTAGAGGAAAGGTGTCATCAAAGTGCCGGAATGGAAACGTATCCGCCGTAGGTACTTACATATTTCGTTATATGATTCTTTGTGGTTTGCTTCAGATCTAGAATCAACTGAATGATGATGATGATGATGATGATGATGATGATGATGATGATGATGATGATGATGATGATTGCTTTTAAACAGAGCTATTCTCCTCTCTCGAGCAGACTCACTGCGCTTTTCTCGTATGTGATTCTAAATGAGTGACTGTCGAGTGTTTTTTTGTTGTTGCTTTTTTTTTCGTTTTTTTATATGCGTTTTGAATATCCACCGAACTGGTGTACTTACAGCGCTGTTTGGTTGTTACATAGCTGGTGCCACGTGAAACTGCTGGTGTCTCGGCGCGTTCTCTGTACACCATACAACCATGTACCATGTCATGTCACTTCATGCAAAGCCACATGCGTAGGATGCATACGTGTTTAGCTGTAACCTACCACCTGCAGTTTAAGCAGAATGACCGCGTGCTACTGCGGTAACAAAAATGAACAAGAATGCACTTGAATCGTTGATAATCTGTCACCGATGTTCCCCTGGGAATATATTCTCTCTGACATCTTTCACCGTTGTTCCACTGGGAATATATTCTCTCTGACATCTTTCGCCGTTGTTCCACTGGGAATATATTCTCTCTGACATCTTTCACCGTTGTTCCACTGGGAATACATTCTCTCTGACATTTTTCACCGTTGTTCCACTGGGAATACATTCTCTCTGACATCTTTCACCGTTGTTCCACTGGGAATATATTCTCTCTGACATCTTTCACTGTTGTTCCACTGGGAATATATTCTCTCTGACATCTTTCACCGTTGTTCCACTGGGAATATATTCTCTCTGACATCTGTCACCGTTGTTCCACTGGGAATATATTCTCTCTGACATCTTTCACCGTTGTTCCACTGGGAATATATTCTCTCTGACATCTGTCACCGTTGTTCCACTGGGAATACATTCTCTCTGACATCTGTCACCGTTGTTCCACTGGGAATACATTCTCTCTGACATCTGTCACCGTTGTTCCACAGGGAATACATTCTCTCTGACATTTTTCACCGTTGTTCCACTGGGAATATATTCTCTCTGACATCTGTCACCGTTGTTCCACTGGGAATACATTCTCTCTGACATCTGTCACCGTTGTTCCACTGGGAATACATTCTCTCTGACATCTGTCACCGTTGTTCCACAGGGAATACATTCTCTCTGACATTTTTCACCGTTGTTCCACTGAGAATACATTCTCTCTGACATCTGTCACCGTTGTTCCACTGGGAATACATTCTCTCTGACATCTGTCACCGTTGTTCCACTGGGAATATATTCTCTCTGACATCTGTCACCGTTGTTCCACTGGGAATACATTCTCTCTTCTCTTTGACATCTGTCACCGTTGTTCTACTGGGAATATATTCTCTCTGACATCTGTCACCGTCGTTCCACTGGGAATACATTCTCTCTTCTCTTTGACATCTGTCACCGTTGTTCTGCTGGGAATATATTCTCTCTGACATCTGTCACCGTTGTTCCACTGGGAATACATTCTCTCTTCTCTTTGACATCTGTCACCGTTGTTCTGCTGGGAATATATTCTCTCTGACATCTGTCACCGTCGTTCCACTGGGAATACATTCTCTCTTCTCTTTGACATCTGTCACCGTTGTTCTGCTGGGAATATATTCTCTCTGGCGCTTAACGTTTCGGCCACCAAAGAAAAGGAAACCATGCAGCAAGAACGACAAAATACAGAAGAAGAAAAAGAAAAAGAAGAAGAAGCGGCAGTATTGCCTCCCTCCTAGACTAATGCACACAGACAGTTCGATTAGAATCTCCCCAAAAATTTAATAAAATTAATGTCGGCTCCTTTGTGAGGAGTGGGGGAGGGAGGGCGGGGGAGGGCGGGGAGGGGGTGGGGAGAGGGGGCGTGGAGGGGGGCTTTCAGTACAGGTGCAGCTACGACTGTGTCTCCTGGCCAGTATCCGGAGGCGCTTGGTTCTGCACTCAGAATAATTACGAGAGCGGATTACTTATTGATCGGAATGTAGGTCCATAAAAAGGTCCTACGGTTTCCGAGTCTTTCTATATCCTGCCTTCATAACCCATTTTTACTCCACAGCACTCTCCCCCCCACCCCCCACCCCCCCCACCCTCCCCTCCCCCTTCCTTCCATTAAGAATGTGGATAATTTGAGACAGGAAATGAATTGTTTAAAAACCTCAGCGGCGTTTGCTCTTTTGCGTCTTTTCCTTTAATATTAAATGCACGCGTTTCCTTCTTTGTTTGTTCGTTTGTTTGTTCCATTTTGTTTTAATTGAGGTTTGCGTTTTTCTTCTGCTTGTGTTTGCGATCTGTGTGTGTGTGTGTGTGTGTGTGTGTGTGTGTGTGTGTGTGTGTGTGTGTGTGTGTGTGTGTGTGTGTGTGTGTTGTGTGTGTTGTGGTGTGTGTGTGTCCCTTCTTCTCGTTCTGTCTGTCTCTCTCTCTTCCTCTCTCTCTCTCTCTCTCTGTCTCTCTCTCTTCTCTCTCTCTCTCTCTCTCTCTCTCTCTCTCTCTCTCTCTCTCTCAGTCTAGTCTGATCGTGCACACACACACACACAAGCATTATTTACCCTATTTACCCTAGAATAGAACGTCCGGCACAGCGATTCATGATATCTATGATTATGGTATCTGTCACGTTTCAGGTCTGGGTCAGTTTCGCTGAGACGAGATGTGAGATGCAACTTGCAAGTGGAGCAAGGGCACGACAGCGGCAGTAACAACAACAACAACAGCAACAACAAAGACTTGGACTAGTCCTGGCGATCCAAACACATAAAATGATCAAAAGAACGCTGTTTATTAGGACAAAACACAGCATGCGAATTTTCGGGGTAATCCCCTTCCTCAAGCTACAAAACGACACTTAAACAACAACTTCAACATGTCTTTCCAAGCACTGGACATAGCTCATCACCCCCACCCCCACCCCCACCCACCCACCCCAACCCACCCCAAAAAAAACAACACGATAAGTCGATAAATGGATTAGCTCCCCCATCTCATGTTTTTT
>JABMCL010002073.1:1222500-1240000 GCA_018857735.1 Alviniconcha marisindica
TGCGTGCGTGCGTGCGTGCGTGCGTGCGTGCGTGCGTGCGTGCGTGCGTGCGTGCGTGCGTCGTGTGTGTGTGTGTCGTGTGTGTGTGTGTGTGTGTGTGTGTGTGTGTGGTGCGTGGTGTGTGTGTGTGTGTGTGTGTGTGTGTGTGCGTGCGTGCGTGCGTGCGTGCGTGAGTGTGAGTGTGTGTGTGTGTGTGGTGTGTGTGTGTGTGTGTGTGTGTGTGTGTGTGTGTGTGTGTGTGTGTGTGTGTGTGTGTGTGTGTGTGTGTGTGTGCTTGTATCTGGGCATGCGCATGTGCGTGCGTGACAGTGTGTGTGTGAATGTGATTTTGTGCGGCGTTGCATTTACATCACTGTAACAGCGGGTGGCTGAAATACTGATGGATGCACAGTTTGTCTTTTTGCGTGCCATTCAATCAAGCATAATCACAATACAACGTACGTGAAAAACAGCCATTTCTAGACCACAAACCCTGCACAAAGTAAGAGCAGCCAGACAGTCGCACTTATTTGCCCCCCCCCCCCCACCCCTTCCCCCCCCCCCATCCCATCCCCCACCCACCCCCACCACCACCACCACCCCCACCCCCTCCTGTTTGTTGTTGTTGTTGTCTGATACATTTTTAGTTTAGAACGCGAACTGTTATTAACATTTCAAAGTTTTCTTTGCAGTACTTGCTGATGAAACAAAACACAAAAATTGGTTTGGTTTCCGTATATATATATATTTGCTTATACACATTTTTGTTATCAAAATCAAGTGATTGATTATGGAGATTTTCTCTTTGGACACTGAATCCGCATAGAATCCAAAGAGGGCCTCCTTTTGCTGTTAGCAAGACCCTTAGACCCGTTTTAACACGTATATAATCAGTACATTCAAGCCATGCTGGGTGAACGTTTTTGCAGTACCAGAAAAAGTGTTCTAGGTAATCAGGATCGTCACAAAACGGACATTTATTAGAAGTTCGTATTTCCATCTTATTGAGAAGTGTTCCAGTTGGGTATATATATTATGTAAGATTTTCCAGTGAAGTAATTCTAATCTAGTTTCCTTAGTGCATTGTTTTGCTTGCATCCACATCTGTTTTTCTAGCTTCACGTCAGGTTTTCTACGCCAGAAACTCACTGAGTATGGCTCGCTCGCCTTAGCAGCTGCCAACCGTTAGCGAATAGCGCGTGGCGATAAGCATTCCGTGACGTCTGATGGGTGGGGGTGAGGGATGGTCCAATACCTAGCCGTGTTGCCCGTGCTCTAACAGCTGTACGTATCGCGTTGTATTCAGAAAGACGTGACGGGCTGTGCCCCACTTTATCTTCGATTTCGCACAACGGCATAATATCACCATCATACCAGAGATCATGTATCTATAAAAGATTGGCATTAATCCAGTCTAGGATGAATAACCGTTTACCTTTGTACATTACATATCCATTATTCCATAAACACTCGTTTTCAAAGGGATCAATATATTCTTTGTCTTTCTCTTTTGTAGGCCTTAAAATACTCTTGTTGTTAAGCCATAACATAAGCAGTTGTTTTCAAAAATAAGATTTAATCCTTTCTGAACCCCCCAAATATTTTTGAGCTGGCATTGGATTTAAAACAATACAGCCGTTTACCTAGTTGGGAGAAGATATATTGTGGGAATGCTTTCCACTTTTCATATCCCGGCTGCGTCAGTTTTGTTACCCATGCTAATACAAACGATTTCTGCATATCACCAATATTGATCATGTTCAGACCTTCCTCGTATGAGCTACACGTTACCACTCGCTTGACTTTTTTAAAGGCTTTAGTGTCTGTGTTCTTATTTTTCCATAAAAATCTAAATAGCATTGTGTTCACTTTTGTAAGAAAATCCGGTGGAGCATTTAGTGCTTGCACAGCATACACAAACTGCGACAACATAAATGTTTTAATTATGCAAATTTTACCACATATACTCAAATTACGTTGTTTTCCGTTGTGCAATTATCTGCTCAACTTTGCGCAACCTCCAACTCCAGTTTTCTTCAATACTTGAAGCTGGTATAGAATTGTTGAATAGTATGCCTAAAATCTTGAGTTGCCTTTTCCACTTCAAGTCAAAGTGAGTGTCGGCACATTGTTTTAGTGAGCCGAGCCACATGGCTTCAGTTTTATTTCTGGTTATTTTTAGGCAAGAAACTAGAGAAAAGTCGTTAATAAGTGAGAGAACATTTTCAAGATCAGCTTTATCGCGCACGAACAGAGTGACGTCGTCGGCATACATAACTTATTTCAGTACAGCATTGACTATATTTTCATCATTGGGGAAGTCTGGCAGATTAATTCCTTTGATGGGTCGATGTTATGTTGTGTGCCATCAGTTCTAGACCTAGAATGAAGGCCAAGGGCGAGAGCGGGCAGCCTGGCCGAATTCCAGACTCTACCGTGATCGGTTCTGATAACCAGCCCATGTAATTAATACAACTCTCCGTGTTTGCTGTGAGAACATTTACCCATTTACAAAACGATTCCCCAAATCCAAAACGCTGAAATGTCCAGTTTATGAATTCCTTGGAGATAGAGTCTAACGCTCAGCGACAGTCAGTTGCAAGCAGTATCCGCGGGAGGTTGGTTTTATTCAAATAATCAGCTGTGTCATCAGTCAGTCTAATAATCGTACTAACTTTTCGACTTTTAATAAATCCTACCTGGTCTTCATCAATGACGTCTCCTATCACATTCGATAGTCTTCGTGATATTTGGCCGAAATTTGTAAAGAGCTGGTAGTTATTCCGTCTATACCAGGTGCTGAGTTGTTTCTCATTGTTCTTAGTGCGTTAGTGAGTTCTTCTTCCGTAATATCCAATTCTAAACTTTCTTTATCATCTTCTTTCATTTAGGGGACTTCAGTCCCGATTAAGACATTTTTCAAGCTTCGTCAAATTTCCGAGTTTTCTTATAAACTTGCGTAGAAATGTCAGTTTGTTCGTTGAGAATGCTTTCCTGATTCTGCAGGATTTCACGGTCTTGAGATATTTATCAATGACTTTTGCATTTGCTCGTGTTTTTTCTAAGTTCAAAAAATATTTTGTATTTTTTCACCATCTTCGATGAACTTCATTCTCGACCGAATTTGGGCACTCTTTGCTTCGTGTATCGCGTGCATTTTTTACTGGTCTTTTCTGTTTTCTGGTAGCCATAGCGAGAATAAAGGTACCATCACCTCTGGAATTTATATTTCGCTATGTGAGTTAGCTGGATTTTGGAATTTGACGTCCAATCATTGACTGGGCGTTAAAAAAGGTTACTTACTTGCTTGCTTACTTCCAGTCAGCTGCATATGGTCACTTCAGGACGAATTCACACATTCACAATTCTTTTCTACCACTTCAAATCGCAAGTCACTACATCGCAAGTAAAATGATTGACAGTTCTGGATACGACACAGTCAACAGAAACTACAGTCAAGTATAAACGGTCAATATAGCTTGTACATCTCAGTATTTACATTTCTCCTAACTACAACCTACACGCATTATTATTCGCCAGTGACATTAAAAGGTGCACAGGAATTTGTCTTGGTGACGTTCCATTCACATAGTGCATTATTAAATAGACATGGCATTACAATTAATCTTATATATAAACGTCTTTCAACGACTGAGTTTAAATCTTATTTACTTAAGTTTTATACTTCGACAGCATCAGAGTTCATATCACGTCAGATTGTTAGTGGCAAGAATATGACGTGATATGAATTCTGTTGAAATTGTTAGTGGAAAGAATCTCACGTGATATGAACTCTGGTTCTGTCGAAGAGACTAAACGCTGTCAAAAACTACTGATTGCTGCGAATAGTTACCCTGTTTTTATAAACTGTATTATAAACATTTTTGGCCGGTAAGTACAAATTGTGTATGTGAATCATGATAAAGACAGACAGACAGACAGACAGACAGAGACACGCACTCAGAGACTCACACAGAGAAATCACACAAGTAAAGCAACACAGTATCACGTAGCCTTTTGTTGCTGTTTTTACATTTATTTATTGATCTGCTTACTTGAACGTGACAATGAAGGATGAAATGTGAAAAGGGAAGCACAAATTGTCGCCCCCACAGGGGACTTAATCGGGGACTGGGTGGAAATATAATTGCAAACAAAATCGTTTCGAGTCAGTAATGAATGGGCTGGAAGATGTCGTATGAACGTGGAGATTATGTAATATATACATATGCGAGTATATATTCATGCGTCGTGCGTCCCCGATGTTAGACTATGACCTAGCCAGTTATGCGGAGTTTGTAAATTATATATGTTACAGCTCCAGGTACTCTATGAATCACTGAGACAGAGAAAGAGAGAGGGAGGGAGAGACAGAGAGAGACAGAGACAGGGACAGACAGAGAGAGACACAGAGAGAGAGACAGAGAGAAACAGAAACAGAGAGACAGAGAGAGACAAAGACACACACAGAGAAGGAGAGAGAGATAGACACAGAGAGAGAGAGAGAGCAGGAGAGAGAGACAGAGAGAGAGAGAGAGAGTGTGTGTGTGTGTGTGTGTGTGTGTGTGTGTCGTGCGTGCGTGCGTGCGTGCGTGCGTGCGTGCGTGCGTGCGTGCGTGCGTGCGTGCGTGCGTGCGTGCGTGCGTGCGTGCGTGCGTGCGTGTGTGTGTGTGTGTGTGTGTGTGTGTGTGTGTGTGTGTGTGTGTGTGTGTGTGTGTCTGTGTGTGTGTGTCTGTGTCTGTGTCCATGTCTGAGTGCGTGTCCAACCAGGAACGGATCGCAATTTATTACTGACCTCGAAGGTCGAACCAGGGCGAAACACAATCCATCAACACACAGTAAAAGTCTCATTCTTCGCTCGTTACACGTCGCTGTATGTTAGACTGTAAAGAGAACGGAGAATAATGAAGTCGAAAGAAACAGCACAGCAAGAGCTAGAAATCAGACAGGTAGAGTCAATTCGTGATAGTAGGCAAAGCATAGAAAGCTACATTCTGACCTCGCCTTCTCGAGACATCAAAGAGAGACACTTTGTAAGCTCTGGATTTTCAGTAATCGTAGAACACTTCAATGTTTCCGCGCCTGCGGTTCGTCACTTACCACTAGTGTTGCGAGACACGCGAAGCGATGACCGTGGAGCTACAACGAGAGACGTCCACTTCGCTAAACAACTTCCTCTGTCTGATATCATATATTAACTTGCTCTTAGCGGACGTGTCGGGGCCAGCCGACGTCTGAGAGCTGGGAGCAGAGGGAAACGAAAGCAGCAAGCTAGCTCTGCAGTTCCCTGAGGAATGAAAGCAAAAGCTAAAGGTGGTTAGAACTGTAGACGCCTCCCTATCGGCCTTCGCTTGTTGCCTGTTGCGTGTGCTTTGCCTTGGAGTCGGATTCCTACAGCGTCTTCAATGAGCCCACAGGGAAGGTGCTTGTGTTTTATAGTGCCGATACAGCTTGAAGGTGAACCAGGCCAAAGAGGCGTCACGGACACTGTCCGCTGGAATGGGATAAGAGAGAGGGAGAGAGACAGGGTGAGAGATACACACATAGAGAGACAGAGACAGACAGACAGACAGACAGAGACAGAGACAGACAGACAGACAGACAGAGACAGACAGACAGAGACACACAGAGACAGAGACAGACAGACAGAGTGAGAGAGAGAAACAGACAGAGAGACAGAGACAAAGAGAGAAACACACAGAGAGACATAGAGACAGACAGAGACAAAGAGAGAGACACACAAAGAGACAGAGACAGAGAGACAGACAGAGACAAATAGAGAGACAGATAGAGAGACAGACAGAGACAAAGAGAAAGACACAGATAGAGACAGAGAGCTATTTTTATGTGTACGTAAATACGCTGTAAAAAGCACAATAACATACTTTATATCCGTTTGTTTGTATCCGTCAAAGGCGTAACTGCCCCAAAAATAATGTTCTTAATTATTACTTTGTCACGTTGCTTTGCGTTCCTAATCATAATTATCAACTCGTGTATTTGGTTTAGTAGTACGATGTCAAACCGAGACGGCAGCAGTTTCACGTGGCACCAACCATGTAACAGCTGAACAGCGCTGTTACAACTTCGGTGAATATTACAAAACGCGCGTTTTTGTTTTGTTTTTTTGTTTTTTTGTTTTTTCGTTTTGTTTTTTGTTTGTTGTTGTTGGTTTTGGGGTTGTTGTTGTTGTTGTTTGTTTGTTTGTTCGTGGGGGGGGGGGTTGGTGTGTTTTCGTGTGTGTGTGTGTTTTGTTGTTGTTGTTTTTGTTTTTGGTGGGGGGGGGGGGGGGGTCGTTGTTTTTGTTTGTTTGTTTTTAAGCTGTAATCACTCATCAGAGTCGTATACAACTAGAGCGCAAACACAGAGAACAGCGCTATAGTTGCCATTGTGAAAAGCACAGCTTGATGCCAGATGGATTTTTCATGTATTTATTTATGAATGACTTTTTAACTGGATGTTTCGTTTGCTGTTGTTGTAACTTAATGATGTTTTATAATTGGAGTGAATGTGTGATGAGAGTACTAGGCACCACAAAACATTCCTAGTGCAAATGTATTCTCTCTCTCTCTCTCTCTCTCTCTCTCTCTCTCTCTCTCTCTCTCTCTCTCTCTCTCTCTCTCTCTCTCTCTCTCTCTATTTTCGAGCGTTCTCTTGATAATAATGGGCAATAAAGCTGTATTGTATTGTATTGTATTGTATTTAAAAAATAAAAATAAAAAATAAAATAATCTTGGGGCTCATCTCGAGATGAGGTGCTCGAGATGGTGTGTGTGTGCTCAGATAAATAAATACAATTTGGCTTTCTGGAAATGGCAGCATCGTGTATAGAGAAACGGATCTGCACACTATAATTTTGGGCAGCTTCCAATGACTATAATTCGATCACCAGTGACTTTCATTATCGCACTTGTCAGTTGTCGTGGGGAGGAGGGCGAGGGGGGGTGGAAAAAAAGTCGTTCTCTTTCCGTCGATGATATGAAACAAACCCTGTAACCAGTGGCTATTCTGGTCAAATGATTAATCGCGGTGTCGGTTTCCTTGATGGTCAAACTATCGCCTGACCACGGTGTCAGTTTCCTTGATGGTCAAACTATCGCCAGGCAGAACTGCCCGGCTGCCGACGACTGTGACGAGGGAAGGAATGGATATTTCGATCTACGTGTACGCCACTTCATCGTCAGCAGCATTTCTATTTTCGAGCGTTCTCTTGATAATAATGGGTAGATAATAACCCGCACTGGCCCTAAACGCGCTTAGAATTTCTTTATTCTTTAAATATATTATATTAACAACAAATATTAAAATTCACACACACACACACACACACACACACACACACACACACACACACACACACACACACACACACACACGTTAGATGTCATATACTCTCAGTGTGTGTGTGTGTGTGTGTGTGTGTGTGTGTGTGTGTGTGTGTGTGTGTGTGTGTGCGTGTGTGTGTGTGTGTGTGTGTGTGTATGCGTGTGTGTTGTCAGCATTCGAATACACCTCGTCAGAAACTACCCTAACAGTTCGATGCCATGCGATAGTTTCATATTCTTGAATACTTCTTCTTCTTCTTCTTCCTCCTCCTCCTTCTCCTCTTCCTCCTCCTCCTCCTCCTCCTTCTTCTTCTTCTTCTTCTTCTTCTTCTTCTTCTTCTTCTTCTTCTTCTTCTTCTTCTTCTTCTTCTTCTTCTTCTTCTTCTTCTTCTTCTTCACCAAACGGACTAGCTGTTGTCCATCGTAGGTTTTCGTTTCAATACCAACGAATGACTCTAGGGGAATGTACGGCTGAGGAAATGGGTCACTTGGAATCGTCATGGTTTTAAACAAAATGGGTTAAATCGTGTAACCTTTCTTTCTGTCAAAATGTGTGTTCGCTCACAGAGTGCTTAGCGTTTGCTTGTCAACTTTTAGACATAGATAGATAGATAGATAGATAGATAGATAGATAGATAGATAGATAGATAGATAGATAGATAGATAGATAGATAGGTAGGTAGGTAGGTACATAGATACATAGATACATAGGTAGGTAGATAGATAAACAGGTAGACAGAGAGATAGATCCATAGGTAGACAGAAACGTAGACCAACAGTCCAAGCACGTCCTGGTTCTATAGAAACTTTTAATCCAAAGTTTCGCCCATGAGGGTTTTGTCAAGGCTTGCCCGGTCGGCTGGATTCCTACGACATGCGATACTTAGGTAGATAAGGAGGGAGGTAGAGAGATAGGGACAGACAGAGAGACAAGCAGAGACATATAGATAGATAGATACGGTAAATAAGTAACCGGATCAGCAGATGAAATCGGGAATGGACAGGTAACTAAATAAATGGATCACTGGATGAAATCGGGAATGGACAGGCAACTAAATAAATGGACGGCCACGGATCACTGGATGAAATCGGGAATGGACAGGCAACTAAATAAATGGACGGCCACGGATCACTGGATGAAATCGGGAATAGACAGGTAACTAAATAAATGGACGGCCACGGATCACTGGATGAAATCGGCAATGGACAGGTAACTAAATAAATGGACAGCATCGGATCAGCGGATGTAATCGGAAATGGACAGGTAACTAAATAAATGGACGGCACCGGATCAGCGGATGTAATCGGAAATGGACAGGTAACTAAATAAATGGACGGCACCGGATCAGCGGATGAAATGGGAAATGGACAGGTAAATAAATAATTGGACGGCACCGGATCAGCGGATGAAATGGGAAATGAACAGGTAAATAAATAAATGGACGGCACCGGATCAGCGGATGAAATGGGAAATGGACAGGTAAATAAATAAATAGACGGCACCGGATCAGCGGATGAAATGGGAAATGGACAGGTAACTAAATAAATGGACGGCACCGGATCAGCGGATGAAATGGGAAATAGACAGGTAAATAAATAAATGGACGGCACCGGATGAAATTTGGAATGGACAGGTAATTATATAAATGGACGGAAAGAAACGCACGACCAGACGAAAGAGCGGCCAGGCAGACAGATAGAAAAGAAGGGAAGCAATCACTGCTCGGACAATATGTTTTATCCCATACACCACCGCTCGTTCGATGCCAGCACACTAAGCAGAAAGTCCTTGTAGTAGGTAAAGGACATTGATGACCACAGAGGACTTGGCACAAGCGAGTCCAGCTGCGATCACAGAACAAGGTACAGTCACTAATGGCCAGTTGCTTATCGTCATTGGTCAGCAGGACTGTCAGTTATTATTATTATTATTACTGATCGCTTTTTATATAGCGCCATTCTCTCTCTCTCTCTCTCTCTCTCTCTCTCTCTCTCTCTCTCTCTCTCTCTCTCTCTCTCTCTCTCTCTCTCCTCTGTTGTGTGTGTGTGTGTGTGTGTGTGTGTGTGTGTGTGTGTGTGTGTGTGTGTGTGTTGTGTGTGTGTGTGTGTGTGTGTGTGTGTGTGTGTGTGTGAGTGTGTTGTGCGTATGTGCGTGTGTGTCCGTGTTTGTATGCGTGTGTGTGCGTGTGTGTGCGTGCGTGTGCATGTGCGTGTGCCGCGTGTGTGTGGGGGGGGGATTGGGGGGGGGTGGGTTAGGGCAGTGAGGGGTATGAGTTCGTATGTGTCTAGACGTGTATGCGCGCGCACGTGCGAGCGTGCCTGTACGCAGGCATGTGTTGTTGTGAGTTCGTCTGTTCGTTCATTTGTCTGCGTACGGAAACGAGCGCGTCTGTAGCGTAAATGTGTCTGTCTGTGAGTGCGTTTTGAATGACATTATTTTCCTTGCATTGTTACGAGATCGCGGACAGGAAACGGCTAGGTGATTACCAAACGTACCCAAGACCTGGTCAAACGAGAATGTACTCATCATGTACTCATTCGTACACAAGATGGCCTTCTTGCAACGTGTTAACACAGTCACGATATTTGATTGGCTGGAATAACAAGAGACAATCCACATGGTATCGATTTCCTTGTATATAATCTTTTCTTCTTCTTTTCTTCTTCTTTTTTTATCGTTATAGAGACTGATAAAGTGCAGTGAGTTATGGAGAGAGTGCTTGTCAACGATGCATTGTGCGCTGAACGGCTCCCGGCGGCTAAAACTTGAGCAAACTTCCTGTTTAAAAAATATAAATTGCTTTGGGGTAAAATGCCCCTCATCCCTCTCTCTCTCTCTCTCTCTCTCTCTCTCTCTGTCTGTCTGTCTGTCTGTCTGTCTGTCTCTCTCTCTCTCTCTCTCTCTCTCTCTCTCTCTCTCTCTCTCTCTCTCTCTCTGCCTGTCTGCCTGTCTGTCTGTCTCTCTGTCTCTCTGTCTGTCTGTCTGTCTCTGTCTGTCTGTCTGTCTGCCTGTCTGTCTGTCTGTCTCTCTCTCTCTCTCTCTCTCTCTCTCTCTCTCTCTCTCTCTCTCTCTCTCTCTCTCTCTCTCTCTCTCTGAGCCCCCTCCTCTCTCTCCAACTCTCCTTTTTTTTTTCAAAGATAGCAATTATCTCTTAAACACCGGTAGCTTTACTTCCTGATTGTTTTTGTGTTTTCTCGGGGTCTTGTTGTTCTCGTTGCTGCTGCTCGTATTGTTAGTTGTGATGGCGGGTGTCGTTGGTGGTGTTGGTGGTGGTGAGTGGTGATGGTTACGACAATAAAACAAGACGTAGTGAAGGTAGCAATGGACGTTCTTGGTTTTGTTTAAAGCTACAGAGATGTCTCTGCAAGCCTTGCCCGTCCCCAATAAGCCTTGTGGTTTCTGTGGACATTACGGACCAGATTTACTTACTCCAAGTGATCGTGGTTCCACAGACACCACGGAGTCAGACAATATCTCTAGCTCAAATCAGATCAGTGTTTTATTCTATGTCTGTTCACAGCAAGGTGACATTAGACAGTCCCCAGTTCCATCCAGCATATTATTTCAAACGATGTTTATAGCATTTGTCAGTCAGAAGCGATCATATCAGTTCCACCGTTTCTACCAAAATACTAGCCTACGTACGTCCAGTAGTACAACCCTCAAGAGTAAACGACAACTGCTCGGTCTTTCGATTTCTTCTGTAGCTGTTAAGTAGCCTACTGACCAACGCAGTGGTCATCAATCACAAGGCCGGACACTGACCTCTCCGTGGACAAATTGATTTCGGCTGCATTTTCTGGCTAATGCGAAAATCAAATCCACAAATAGACAATTACCATGACGGCGACAGGGGATGGTTGAGGGCTTTAGAGAAATACATACGCGTGGCCACTTGAGTGAGATTTATTTTTTGTTTGTGAAGTTATGCCATACCGTTCCAGTACCTGATACAGTTAAACAACAGTTAAACGGTGAAACGAAAATTTGCGGGTTGTGTTTTGTCCTAATAGCGTTCGTTTGAACCTTTTGTGTATTTGGATCTTGTTATAGAACGCTAGCAGTCATTCTTGTTTCAGACTTTTGTTTGAGAAGTGAGACTCGTTCTTTTCAGAATCCTGCTTGTTTGTTTGTTTGTTTGTTCGCTATTGTTCCTCAGCTAAAACCTTCAGGCTCACCCAATACTGGGTGAGATGGTAGCGTGTGCAACTGTTTCCCCACACTTGTACAAACCGTTGTACATTCAAGTGCAGTGTTACCCGCCACTACGGCATCTGTACTCCGACTTCGGAGACTTCAGTAATGGTCATTGTCATATCATGAAGATTGCTGTCGCTCAAAGTAATCCTGACACAAAAGTCTTAACACGACAAACAGTCTGCCCTTGTCCTCACTGACTGCAAATAATTACTGTCAAAAAGTCCGAGTGTCCAGTTGTGTAACTTTTGTGGCACACTTGCGTAGTTAAAAGAGATTGTAAAGTTTTAAGAAGAAGAAGAAGAAGAAGCAGACATATCAAACAAAACCGAACAACGAAATCCATGGCCAAAACGCTGATAATGATGTTGGTGGTGATGATGATGATGATGATGATGATGGCGATAACCACAACGACGACCGGGGCTGCATGGCCTGACCCAAGTCATCGGCGTCGGAGAGTCTACACGGGGGACTGACTGAGGGACATAGTGGCGGTTGCACCCCACGCCCCGCTTTCCGGCACCCTTGCTCCAAACTCTACCGTAATTGGTAACGCCATTAAAGGGGCACTGCTTACCTTCTGCGTCTGTCTACCGAAACCGCCCCAATAAGCACCATGCTATCAGCGCCATCCGTCCCTCTGCTTACCAGCCTAACGCCTTACCGCTAGACCAAACCGGATCTTTAGTGTGAGTACAAGTATGAAGAACAGCCTAGCGGCAAGGCGTTAAACCCGTTCTTAACTGGGCGAATGTTTGTTCGCCGAACATACTTCGGACAGTTCGACGAACTATGATTCGTTTCTTAATTGAACTTTTAGTTCGCCGAACATGGTTCGGACAGTTCGACGAACTTTACTTCGTTCTCAACTGGCTTGTAATGAGATGCAAGCTTCGGCCCGAACTTGCGGCAGACGCGCAGCAGACAGCATGATCTAAAATGTAGGATAAAGTCAAGTCAAGTCAATATACTTTAATCATCCCTCACAGGGTAATTCAACTAACTACTATCTCATTCTGGGTCCCCGAGACAGGCTGCGCCTCCCACAAGTCAACAAATAAACAAATTCCCTTCGAAACGAGTGAAGAACCCAGCGACACCGTCATCCATTTATTTTTATTTCTTCTTCATCCACAGGAGAAGGCTTGCTTCAGCCAGTCAGAGGCAATGTTCGTCGAATAGGGCGAATGTTCCCAAAACATGTTGAGCGAAGCTTTTTGACCCCGAATATAGCTTCGTCGCAGTTCGACGAATACTTCCAACTAGGTTCGCGAAGAAAAGTTCGCCCAATTAAGAACCAACTAGGTTCGCCGAATACTTCCAACTAGGTTCGCGAACAAACATTCGCCCAATTAAGAACGGGCTTTAGACTGGTAAGCAGAAGGGCCTCGGCTCGATTCTGCTTCGGCTCTCCTTTCTCTTCAAAACTTGTGGTCTGTGGACACTGTCTTGTGACTTTGTCCCTCACAATTAATCAAGCATCAAAATGGCTCTCATCGCTGCCCATGCAGGAGTCATTCTGGTGGTGACAGTGTAGTGATAGGTATACAATCTCCCTCTTCCCCCACCTCCATACCCCCTTCCCTCCCTTCACCCCGTCCCTAATAAGCCTTATGGTTTCTGTGGACGTTAAGCACCATGTTTACTTACAAACCTCCGTAAAATTTGCCAAAGGTTTGAGAGCGAGGACTGTGCAAGCAACATAGCATCGACGTAGGCACGTAAATATCGGGAGCGTCAGCTATGGGTAAAAAATAAAGTTCCTTCTTGATTCGAACTATGCGAGTTTTATTTGTGCTGGTGCAAACTTTGTGACCGGTTACAAGAGTAACGCGGCCTTAGTCTACCGGATTTAATTTGAGTTGCGGTTATAAACTTACTGCCATTTGAACACACACACACAACACACAGACACACACACAGACACACAGACACACACACACACACACACACACACACACACACACACACATACACACACACACACGCACACGCACACGCACACGCACACACATACACACACACACACATACACACACACACACACGCACGCACGCACGCACGCACGCACGCACGCACGCACGCACGCACGCACGCACGCACGCACGCACACACACACACACACACACACACACACACACACACACACATTACATACGTATTTGTGACGCTCAGCATTCTTCAGTCACAGTTCATTGAGAAAGGTTTCAAGAAAACCTAAAATTCTGAACAGAATGTGGTGTTACTGTTGTTTTCATTTACGCTAGACAACAACAACAAGAACAACAAACTGTCAGTTAGCTGTCAGGAGACATACGGCGTAACCAGTTCCAGCAGCGGTTAGATGAAGGATGTAGTAAACCGATGCTTGGAGTTTGACTGGCGGTCTGCTCGGTCTCTGCAAGGGACTACAACTCTAACTCCGCCTCGTTCCGTGGTGACATTGTCTCGCGAGTGCAAGGGGCACAGTCTGGGAGTCTATAGCGTCCTGGAAATGAAGGCGTCATTGCTCTGACCACCGCTGAAGCGACAGGGTAGCAGCACGGGGTTTTCTCCCGATATTAGCCTACCAATTACCACGATCTGACGTCTCCCCTCGTGCACCTCTGGCGGCAAGGTCGCTGTGCGAAATGGATGGACCTTCGACATGGCTGGGGGTAAGCGGTGCTTGGACCATCGGGAACATCGTTTAAGCGGCGTGGGAACATGTTTCTGAAACCGGTTCGTTGTTGGGACGAGAGGCGTGGAAACATCGTTTCTCAAACTGGTTCGATTGTTGGGACGAGAGGCGTGGGAACATCGTCTCTGAAACTGGTTCGGTTTTGGGACGAGCGGGGTGGGAACAATGTTTCCGCGTTTCGTTTCTGAAACTGGTTCGGTGTTGGGACGAGAGGCATGAGAACATCATTTTTGACACCGGTACGGTGTTGGGACGAGAGGCGTGGGAAAATTGTTTCTGAAACCTGTTCGATGTTGGGAACATCGTTTCTGTGTTTCGTTTCTGAAACCTGTTCGGTGTTTGGACCAGCGGCGTGGGAACATTGTTTCTGAAACCGGTTCGGTGTTGGGACGAGCGGCGTGGGAACATTGTTTCTGAAACCGGTTCGGTGTTGGGAGAGCTAAAACTTCAGCTCGTTCGGTGCAGGGGCATCAACAACAACCAAACGTTAGTATCACATGCAGCTCCAGCACTGCCTTCTAATGGAAAAACGTAGCAACTGCGTTTTGGGCAGTTTACAGTGTCTTGCGTAGTTTCTGCTCTTCATACTGAGACGGTGATTTCCTTCAAAAGTCTTCTCACCCCCCCCCCCCACCCACCCACCCTCCTTACCCTCTCTCTTATCTCTCTCTCTCTCTCTCTCTCTCTCTCTCTCTCTCTCTCTCTCTCTCTCTCTCTCTCTCTCTCTCTCTCTCTCTCTCCATTGCAGTTATTTAGAACCGGCGCAGACATAGGCGACACGCTAGAGCCGCAGGCCACGACACAGGCGTGATGACGTCGGTGTTTCTGTGGCCTACCACAGCTCCCTCGCCGGCACACACACGAGACACAGCGTTCAAGCGACGGGCGTTCGGCGATGCAAATGAACCCTGACAAACAACCTCACATTTATCTTCCAAACCCTGTCTCATCGCTGTAGTAACCGTACTGATCGTAACATATATGGGGATGTGTATTCTGAATGGTTTCTCGGTTTTAAGGCAAGACAATGAGCGACTATGCTAGCTTGAAGATTGCACTGCCCAAATAATTATGCCCAGCGCCACCTTGCAAGTATAGGGGAGATCATTTGTAGTTGTTGAAGTGTTGCTTTACGTCCACAAAAACCGTAGGCTTATTAGGGACGGGAGCCCTGGACGGCCACCTCGACTTTCACACAGCTCCTGAGCTCTGAGATCGTTTGTAGCTGACTTCAGCTTTGTTATAGTCCCAAATGTGCTTAGCAGCCGCCAAGTGCTTATGGTCTCTATATAAGTATTCACTATTATTATTATTATTAAGTGAGGCAATCAGAAATTTGCAGCTAAGTCCGCTTTGAGTCTCGCCATTTCTGAATCGGAGAGCTACGCGCGATCCGCCATTGTGTAAAAACCGCTCTGTCTGTTGTTCTGCGCTGTGATTGGCTGTAACAGCTCTTTATTTAGAACACGCCTTAGCCTTACGACACCTTAGAGCTCCCCGTCCCTAATGCTACTTATGGTCCCTGTGGACGTAAAGCGACATTCAGAGCTCAGGAGCTGTGTGAAAGTCGAGGTGGACGTCCTGGGCTCCCGTCCCTAATAAGCCTACGGTTTCTGTGGACGTAAAGCAACACTTCAACCAAGCGACATTGAACTGGAACCTTTCCAAACGCGTTGGCTGCCGCCCCGCCATAGCCAAGCAACGTTACGTGGCGTACGTGGCTTTGAGCTCACACACGGAGCCACTCCACAAAACTCTTGACGCTTTGCTGTTGCATGGCTTGTGGCTGTTGTGTGTCACCAAGGTCGATCCACGGCGGCCTTTACACCACCAGTTTTTCAGGTAGGTAGGTAGGTAGTGTTGCTTAATGTCCTCAGATGTCAGTTGACATATAAGGGACAAGCTGAGACCAATGCCGAAGCATGGTTTAATATAGCTTTACGTCCACGGAAACCAGAAGGCTCGTTAGGACGGACAGCCCAGGACGGCCACCTCGACTCTCACACAGCTCCTGAACTATGAGTTTTTCAGTCAAAGCTATATCGGTTTCAGTCAACCGCGAGCGTTTCTAAACTGTTTCAAGTAGTCTCGGTCACACACACACACACACACACACACACACACACACACACACACACACACACACACACACACACACACACACACACACACACACACACACACACACTTTCCCCGCCCTCAGCACACTGAGCATTCAAGTTAATGGAATCATGCGCTATACGTGTGAACACCATCATCATCATCATTTTGTTGTTGGTTGTGATTTATTGTTGATGTACTAGTGTCTACTGTGACGTGGTGTATGTTTAGCCACGAATTTAATTTCTCTGATGAGAAGATAAAATAATCTTGATTGTTATATCTTTTCTTCTTTTTTAAATAACTAAATCTGTTCCGATCGTTTCGCAAACGGTAATGCATCCGATGTTAATGTTCTGCCTTCTTAGTATGTATGAGCGCATCGCCGCCTAGAATCCGCACTGGTTTGCAGGCTGATGTTGCCAGAAACTTCGTTTTGTGTCGTCATTTTGTAACCTGAGTAAAACCTTGTTTAATCCTTTCGATGTCAGAGAATTTGTGCTGCTGATGCAGTCTGTCCAAAGAAGAGTCTCGCAGAGGGACTCCGCCATCTCCGAACGTTCATTTTGTTAGTATTGGTTCACCTGAGCGTGCAGGAGAAGCCAGAAGTCCAGCAGGTCGTCCTATGACGTCCTACCGGCAGATACGAAATACGTCATCAATGACGTCATATGATGTCATAAGGGCAGCGAGAGAGTTAAACCAACAGATCCCGCCCCCACTCTCAGCCACAATGTCTTCCCACGCGTTTGAGTTTCTAGAAAGTTTTCAGACAAACTTTCATTCCAAATTAAACATCGAGTCTGTGGAACAAAATGCTCAAGCCTCTACGGCGTGTTGAATTTATTGAAAACCGGCGTGTCGGTGCTCTTCGACCATGAGAAAGCATTACAGCGCACAGACGGGAACTCCAGCCTGGACTGTCTCGGGTTCTTCCCACAGTAACCCTGCACAAATTCCATTGAAACTAAGTTAAAGCGAGAGGAGAAGAAGAAAGGGGACGCAAGCAAAACAACAGAGAGCAATTTACCCGCTTGACTCAGAAAAGCACTTTGAAGTGGTGGTTGTTACTCGCCTATTCATCACACAATCCAAAGCTCGCCAGTGGAAATGAAATTCCTTCTCACTTTCTTCCGCCAATTGTCCAGGCTCGTGAGACATGTGCCATTCCACGGCTTGCACGTAGGCAGGGCCCCTTATCCGGGCATTAGGGCA
>JABMCL010002073.1:1245000-1250000 GCA_018857735.1 Alviniconcha marisindica
TCTCTTCAAAAGTTGTGGTCTGTGTGGTGATTTTGTCCCTCACGATTAATGAAACATTAAAATGGCTCTCATCGCTGCCTGTCTTAATGCAGGAGTCATTCTGGTGGTGACAGTGTAGCGATAGACATATAATCTCCCTCTTCCCCCACCTCCATAAGAGGGAGATTATATATTACCTCCCATTTCCCCCGTCCCCGTCCCTAATAAACCTTATGGTTTCTGTGGACGTTAAGCACATGTTTAATTACTTATTCAGTGTCACATTCGACAAGAGCGCAGTGAGTCTGCTTGAGAGCAGAAAATAGCTCTACATAAAAGTGAACAATTAATTAATCATTCTGTGCGAAACACAACACGGATTCGGAAATGTTCGTGTTCGTGCGAGGCGCAACTCTGGAGCTCTTACAAGAGCTTCCATGAAGGCTAGACGAAACACCACCAAAATGATGATGGATTTCGCAACGGCATTTGACGGAGCGAGGTGTAACCGCTTCTGTCATAAACTCGACCACTACTGCATCCAGAGCCAGACTAACTGCTGCAGCTGCAGACTGGCCAATCTGGATCAGTGTCTCAAAAAATATATATAAAAAATCAAGAGATAAGTGACTGACTGTCGCACCTCGGTAGTGCCGTATCTAATTAGGAACGATTCGGTTTCTAGTTCGGTGTAGGCTTATTTGCTACCAAAACTCTCCGAGCTCGAGTACGTCAAAAATCAATATATAGCACGCCAGTACAGTCGCAGCATACTTCAAGAAAGGGTGCAAGAGATATATATATATATATATATATATATATATATATATATAGAGAGAGAGAGAGGAGAGAGAGAGAGAGAGAGAGAGAGAGAGAGAGAGAGACACACACACACACACACACACACATACACACACACGCACACACACACATACACACACACACACACACACACGCACACGCACACACACACAACACACACACACACACATACACACAGAGGACCCAATACAGCCGACTACAAGATCCCATGGGTCATTTAATACATGTATATATATAGATAGATAGAAATGCACCAGCCGCTGCTGGCGCTTCAAAAACCTTATTTATGGTATACGTCGTTTCGTCATAGCCTTCAATCTAATATCTAACATCAACAACAAAAATCTGCCCTACATTCTAATGAGAATATTTTGAATACGTTAAATCGATTTTTTCTTTTAATGGAAAGAGGGGGAGTGAAGTATGCAGACAAAAAATATTTCTGGAGCGGGATAAGAGAGAGACATACGGCCATCGAGTTACAAAAATAATATTCGTTGGGTAATCTATTTGTAGCGTGTGTTCAATCAAAGAAGAGAGTTTCCCTCTTATATTCTCTGTTCAAGAATACTTTCCAAAAGCTTTGAGTCTGTCTGCCTGTGCTCTTATGGAGAATACAACATCTTCCGTCCGCTGCCGGCGTTGTCTTTGGCTTACTTTATACACACGAGCAGCCCACGTGGCAGTCCTAGCTTGTATCAAATAGCAGCTGAAGCTATTCCTACGGTGCCAACAATGTTTATTTTAAATGTTACTGCTTTCGGGCAACTGGTTAAAACCAGTTCCATTACAGTCTAAGACGCACGTAATTTGGCTTATTTGGTCCAGCTAGGTAAACGTCTTTCCGAGGTGGCCACCTCAACAGCCGTATTACAATTCTAATCCCGATAAAAATAATAAAAATTAAAAAAAGGATGTCACTGATTTTGACTATGGAATTTTGTTCCGAGTACGACGTATTCAATGCGGTCCAATTTATGCCTCATCAGTTAGAACCCTAATCGTGCCATTCTATTCAAATTAGAACCTGATTCGTCTTATATTATGAAGCGTTTCGCGCAACCCAGGTAGATCCCTCACCCCGCGTTTCGGTGTTTTCTTTTCTTTTGTCTCTTGGGGAACGCGACCTCGAACTCCAAACACTTTGTTTTACAAGGATTGCAGTTTAGGTTCAGCACTCTCACAAGCAGTCGGAAGGACTGGGCGGAGTTGTATGGGTGTATAAAATAGGTCTCAAATGACCAGTCGTTTCAATGGCAATCACTCGAAAACTTCAGTCTCTCTCTCTCTCTCTCTCTCTCTCTCTCTCTCTCTCTCTCTCTCTCTCTCTCTCTCTCTGAGAGAGACAGAGAACTGGAAGGGTGGGGGAGGGGTCCATTTGTTCTTCACACAAATTATGACGAATATCGCTTCCACTATTGTCAGCAACAATAGGCAACATTAAAAACAAAACAAAACAAAAAAACTTTAGCATGTCAGACTGGCCCTCGGAGATAGCCATGCATTCCTTGTGAGGCCCATTTTGACTACTGAGCTCTGATACGTATATTTATAGAGCTCACTGGTTTGGACTGAACTTGAAACCGGAAGTCAGCAATGAAACTGCGTGAGGGGTCTGAAAAAAACTAAGCCGACAACCTCACTGAAATGCTTCTATTCAAATGTTAAGATGTTGTGGTTTTAGTTTAATTCATATTTTGACCTAAAATTTTCAATCAAACCTATATCGGTTTCAGTCAACCGCGAGCGTTTCTAAACCGTTTCAAGTAGTCTCGGTCACACAAACACACACATACACACACACACACACACACGCGCCGCACGCACGCACGCACGCACGCACGCACGCTCACACACACACACACACTCACGCACGCACGCACGCACGCACGCACGCACACACACACACACACACACACACACACATACATACACACACACACCCGCGCGATGTCGCTATCGTGCAAAACACCTTTTCTATGCGGGGCCCAAATTAGTACCAGCTCTTGTGAAGGCGTGGACTAGATATGATGGCAAGATGGCAAGTACATGATAATACCGCGTTTCTGTCGCTCCTTTTGTGTGTGTCTGTCTCACTTCACACTCCTGGCTCCCCAGTGTGCAGAGAGGGCTTTTTGCCCCAGTGAAGGCACACTGGAGTGCTTCTTTGAATTGTTTGTCGGCACGAAATTGGTGAATTTTTCGTTTGCCAAGACACAAATTCAGTGTGTTCCGCGTGTTGTTTTTTCTTTCCCTCTGCCTCTCGTGTGCTTGCGACATCTCTCTCTCTCTCTCTCTCTCTCTGGGTTCATCATTCTCTTTGGTTAATTTAGAAGGAGTGAAATGGCCTTCTTAAAACATATTTGGTCCAACATGCAGGTAGATGGTATAACTGTCTGATAATAAGGCTTCGTACTGCGGATTGCATTTTTTTTAAATGCGGACATGATTTTAGATCGAATTTAGAACACGAGTTTCGTGAGTGACGATTATTGGGATCTGTGCAAAACACCCACGAGTCAAAGCTGGCTTGTCGCACACCACAGCCTCTTGGACTTTTGGCCTTGAGCCGGACCCCGAGTACGCGTAAATCGAATCTGGTCAGTGGTCGCAGTGAGAAACTGATTTCATTTTTCAACTTCGATATGAAATCTACTGGGCAGGGTTTTAAATCAAATTCTTTAATTACCCGGAACGTGTCCAACTCTCTCCAGCCTGCTTGGAGTAAACTGGTACGTGGTGTGTGTGTGTGTGTGTGTGTGTGTGTGTGTGTCTGTTTGTGTTGTGTCTTTGTGTGTGTGTTGTGTGCTGTGTGTGTTTGTGTGTGTGTGTGTGTGTGTGTGTGTGTGTGTGTGTGTGTGTGTGTGTGTGTGTCTGTGTGTGTGTGTTGTGTGTGTCTGTGTGTGTGCGTGTGTCGTTGCGGGCGCGCGCGTGTGTGTGTTGTGTTGGGGTGTGGTGTGTGTGTGTGTGTGTGTGGTGCAAGGGGGGGGGGGGGGAGATTGGAGGATTAAGCGGGGAGACCAAATTCACACTCTTAATCCTGATCAAACGTCTCATTAATTCTGCTGATCCGCCTCGCTCCAAATCCGGATGGACTCGTCCGCTTAGTCACCTCACCCCCCCCCCCCCCACCCCTATCCCACCCCACCCCTACCCCACCACAACCATCACCCCACCCCCTGGAAAGCGTCACTGGTGCCAAGTCAGACACTCCTCGATGTAAGGGGATCGGAACTCCCTTCCATTTCCTTCAGTCTAAAAACCGGAAATTACCAGAACTGGACTTATTCTGCGGCACAAGATTTCGGTCCGGGAAAGCTGCCCAGTACCGTGCTCTTGTGCTGCCCCCTACATGTCAGAAGAAATATTAACCAGCGTCTGTTTATTGTTCTGGCTAAGTCTATGAAGTTAGTTCCAGGAGAAGGAAGGGGGCTGGGGTGGAGGAGAGAGGAGGGGGACAGAGAGACAGAGACAGAGAGACAGAAAGAGACCTTGAACTCGAAAACCTTAATGCTCAAGGATAGTAGCGTGAAGTCCATTTGGACCTATCTAACAGCCGATCCTTGCTCTACTACAAACACAAATACGCACGACTATACCACAAACAGATATTATAAGACAGACAGAGAGGGGCAGGGAGAGAGAGAGAGAGAACACAAAATCTTTATTTTACAAGGATTTTAGTTTAGGTTCAGTCCAAACCTGTCTAACAACTAGTCCTTATGCTATGCTACTGATGAATAATAACTATAAAACAAAAATATGCAAGGCATCATTTATATGCATATATGAAGCATGAGTGGATGAGAAACATTTTGTGCCCGAATATATTTATTTTATTTTATTTTCAATACCAATCAAAACCTGTGAGTTCACAGCGCCAGACATGTATACATCACTCAAGTATCCATATATTTTTAAGCATATAACCATCAGATAAGGCAGTTCAATATCGGATAAATTCATATAAGCTACTATTACTAATAGTAAGCTTAAAATGGGTAACCGCCTTCGTGCAGTCCCAACCGCCTCTTGGACAATAATAATAACGTACCCTTTTATGTGCTATTTCTCCAAACAGCAGCACATAGCTCATTACAAAGCAAAGAACCAAAACAAAGTCAAAACAACACACACACACACACACACACACACACACACACACACACACACACACACACACACACAACACATCACAC
>JABMCL010002073.1:1265000-1272500 GCA_018857735.1 Alviniconcha marisindica
GTGTGTGTGTGTGTGTGGTGTGTGTGTGTGTGTGTGTGTGTGTGTGTGTCTGTCTGTCTGTCTGTCTGTCTGTCTGTCTGTCTGTCTGTCTGTCTGTCTCTCTCTCTCTCTCTCTCTCTCTCTCTCTCTCTCTCTCTCTCTCTCTCTCTCTCTCTCTCTCTCTCTCTCTCTCTCTCTCTCTCTCTCTCTCTTATTGTAATTATTCATCAGTAGCTTAGCAAGGACTAGTTGTTACTATTTGACGGAACCTAAAACCACAACCTTTGGAACATAAAGTTTCGACATTTCTCTCTCTCTCTCTCTCTCTCTCTCTCTCTCTCTCTCTCTCTCTCTCTCTCTCTCTCTCTCTCTCTCTCTTTTCCGCGCCTCACTTCCGAAGACCAACGCCCGACACACTCATGGGGTAGTTTGCTTGCACAGTCTCTAATTTTTTTGTTTTTCTTCATCTTTTCGCTTCCCGCCTTCATTCGACGGAATGCACGCTTGAATGACTTCCATGGACTGCATACAACATCCGTTCAATTCTAACTCTTTTCCACATCATTAGCCACAGAGGCCTAATGAGGCCTCTTTTCAAAGCACGGGGTCTGTGACTTGTCAAGTTGTTGAAACCCACAATCTTTCAAGCAGCAGGCAAGTCAAAGCAAAAAGAAACAGTGACACGGAAGACGAAAACAGGCCGGTAAATCAGAAAGCTGATAGTTTGTTTATCATCAAATCATCAAGCTTCTTCTCTACAAAAACAACAAGAACAAAAAAACAAAAAAAAACTCGATCCAGATTTAAAGAAGATAAACACTTGCAGGCAGTGCTGAATAGCTTTTCGTACGCTCGCTGTTTCTCTCCTTGTTCTTCTTTTTCTTTTCTTTTTCTTTTTCTTTCTTTTTTTTTTTCTTTCTTTTTTTTTTCTTTCTTTTTTTGAAGGAAGGGACAGGGGGAGGCTGAGACATGTGATATTGATGAAATGAAAAAGGAGTTCGTAGAACCTTGGCCTATGCATCAGTGTACTTTGCTCGTTAGGCTTTCGGCAACACTCATCCATTCCTGCTTGATCCCTCTGCCAACTGCTCCGTTTAAAAGGACTTACTGATCACACTTGGAGACATTTGGCAGAAAAGTAATATGAGCGAGGTAGAAAAAGAGGACAGAGAGAGGGAGGTGGGCCGTGGGGGAGGGGGGGTGGAGGGGGGGAGGGGGGGCGCAGGGGGGGGGGGCAGAGACAGAGAGACGGTAAATGTACATACAGAGACAGAAAGACAAGCAAACAGACAGATAGAGACAGACAGAGACACAGAGGGACACAGAGAGAGACAGGGGTGGGGAAGAAAGAGAGTCAGCCCTTGGATTTTAACATCCAGTCAACCGCGCCGAGTCGCCTCAGGACGAGAGAGAGAGAGAGACAGAGACAAAGAGAGAGACAGAGATGGTAAAAGGAATGAAAAGTGAGCCGTTTGTGGATGCATCCAAAATTTAACACTTGCTTAAATTTGGCAGTAACGCCTTCGAGAAGAAAGAGACTGAAGCCGGTCCTAATCAGTCCCACTGTCATCGCAACAGCAGAGAAGAAGAACCAGCAGCAGCATCCACAACAATAAAAAATAAAAATAAAATAATAATAATAATAATAATAAACTGGTGCATGGTTGAATGGTGTACACAGAACTTGCGCCGAGACGGCAGCATTTCACGTGGCACTATAGCCATGCAACATCCAAAGAGCGCTACCAATACACCACTTCCGTGGATAATAATACGCGCTATGAAAGGATACACTACAGCCACTCGTTCAGAATCACATGTGACAAGTGCGCAGTGAGTCTGCTCGAGAGCAGAGAATAGCGCTATATAAAAACTATGAATAATAATAATAATAATAATAATTATTATTATTATTATAATAGGCCTTAAAAGAACACGAAGAGTACGTCACCTATTAGATATATATATATATACAAAGCTTATATTTATTGTTTTCGGTTTCCTTTACCTTAACCTTTTGCCATTTTCCCCTCTTATGTTTGTGTAAATGTGTATGTGTGTGTGTGTGTGTGTGTGTGTGTGTGTGTGTGTGTGTGTGTGTGTGTGTGTGTGTGTGATGGCTGTGTGTGTGATGTGTGTGTGGCTGTCTGTGTGTTGTGTGTGTGTGTGTGATGTGTGTGTGTGTGTGTGTGTGTGTGTGTGTGTGTGTGTGTGTGTGTGTGTGTGTGTGTGTGTGTGTGTGTGTCTGTGTCTGTGTCTGTGTGTCTGTGTGTGTCTGTGTGTGTATCTGTGCGTGCGTGTGTCTGTGTGTGTATGCATATCTGTGTCTCCGTGCATGTGTCTGTGTGTGTCTGTGTGTGTACGTGTGTCTGTGTGTGTATGCATATCTGTGTCTCCGTGCATGTGTCTGTGTGTGTATATGTGTGTCACACACACACACACACACACACACACACACACACACACACACACACACACACACACACACACACACACACACACACACACACACACACACACACACACACACCATTAAGAATCGTGCATCACTGTCAAAGCTGAGCTATGACTCAATCATATCATTTTGACGGGGCGAAGGACAAAGAAACATCGTTTTGTGATTGCACCAAATGACACATCTCTGCACCATTTTCTTGCCTTTGCTTTTCCTTTCCTCATTTCCGCGGTCGATCAACAAAATGATCAACTCTATTTTGATCCGTCCGAGAACGCGCGGATGAACGGTTTGAAAATATTTCAGTTTGAAGATTTACGAATGAGATTTTGAACTGGCGAATGTTTCAAAGACAGAAATGCATGTTTAAGCGAAATCTTTAGGAATCTGTGAGACTGAAAATTTATAGCTTACGTTCAACCTGCGCACCTTCGACAGAAACGTGATAAATAAATAACGCCGTGGCCCTGTAATATTTCATATTCAAGATTGCTCTTTGTCTTGACTTACATGTAGATCTAGACCTGCCCAATATAAATTAGTGGTCTGCCGGGGAGAGGAAGACGTTAATAATGAGAAATCCATTTTAATGAATGAACAAGTATAATTAATGTGAATTGGCATGTACACTTACACACACACACGCACAAACAAGCACCCCCCCCCCTCCCCCACGCTCCACCCCTCCCACACACACATACGCTTACATAGTACTTATACAGAGCGCGAGAGAGGGGGGAGGGGAGATAAAAATGTATGTATAGATACACACACACACACACACACACACACACACACACAACACACACACACACACACACACACCACACACACACACACAAACACACAACACACACACACACACACACACACACACACCACACACACACACACACACACACACACACACACACACACAAATACATACACGCACGCACGCGCGCGCGCACGCACGCACGCACGCACACACACACACACACACACACACACACACACACACACACACACACACACACACACACACACACACACACACACACACACCATGCCGAAGGTGCTTGAAAAGGAGAAGCACAAAAGAAATACAGTAAAAAGCCAGCAAAAAGCCTCTTGAACAAAACCTAATCAACAAAACCTGCGAGGTTATGGACCTAAAAACGATCAGTCTTTCGAAGTGCTGATTTCTGAAGAAAAGGAAGGGGGGGGAGGGGGGGGGAGGAATCCTCTCCCTCGAAAACAACAGCCCTACGTGGTAGCAAGGTACGTAAGTAAACATAAGTAAGTAAGTATCTTGGTGTTTTATGCCCAGTCAGCCATTACACATAAACATAAAGGTACATAATAAATAATACATAATAAGCATAAATGTACATCAACTGTAATTACAAGAGGATGTAATTCTGGTGGAGTTTATGCACCTTGTACTGATCTACATGCATGGCAGGTGAGAGATACCGTAGGCGACTCGGGTCTCTTTTAAGCGCTTTTGTGTTGATTCTACGTGAGAGCAGAAGATGCAGTAACAGCACCCGCCCCCACCACCACCACCACCACCACCACCACCACCACGCCAGGCCCACCTCCCCTCCTCCCCCTACAACCGAGTCCCCATTCATCTTTTCTCTTTCTTTCTTCCTTTCTTTCTTCTCTTCCTTCCGTATTTTTATGCTTCTTCTGTGCTCCTCAATAATTCAATAGGATCTTGACGCAACCAATTGCGTGTGTTGCCCGCTCAATGTGTTGTGTTTTATTGCCTTTTTCTTTTCTTTTCTGAGGGGGGGGGGCGCCCCCCCCCCCCCCCCCCCCCCTCCCCCCTATGGAGGTGACAATGGCTTTCACTTCAGCCTCTTTGGGCCTCGAGCAAACCCGGCAAATTATACCGTTTTGTTGTTGAACTGATGTAATTAATTTTCTTCGTCTGTAATCCCGTCCTCACAATTTTTAAAAAAAAGGACGGGGGGGGGGGGGGGGGGAAGAAAGGAAAAAGAAGAAGGATGGCGATGATGACCGGTCTTGCCTGGAAGCTATGCGAACTCGCGTCTCGTTGAAATCTCGAAAAAGAGCGAAGGACGCCGAAGTTCGCAAAGACAAGTCTCTTTGTTGTACTGTGTGTGCGTGCACATCGAAGGATGGGACAATCTGAGTTCAGTGCAAAATGCGACAATTTGAGCACAGCGGACGATGGGGTGGGGGATTTGAGCGCAGTGAGGCGAGGGGGGGAGATTGGGCGGGGGGGGGGGGGAGATTTGAGCACAGCGGATGGGTGGGGGATTTGAGCACAGCGGACGATGGGGTGGGGGATTTGAGCCACGAGACGAGGGGGGGGGGGGGGGGTGGGGGGATTTGAGCACAGCGGACGATGGGGTGGGGGATTTGAGCACAGCGGACGATGGGGTGGGGGGTTTGGAGGATGTGGGGGTTGAGACAGAGAGCGGGGGGGGGGGGGGCACAGCGGCGAGATGGGGGGATTTGAGCACAGCGGACGATGGGGTGGGGGATTTGAGCACAGCGACGATGGGGGGGGGGGGGGGGATTTGAGCACAGCGGACGAGGGTGGGGGATTTGAGCACAGCGGAGGATGGGGTGGGGGACTTGAGCCAACGGAATAGAGGGTGGGAGGATTTGAGCACAACGGACGAGAACGGACGATTGGGTAGGGATTGTGGATTTGAGCACAGCGGAGGATGGGGGGATTTGAGCACAGCGGACGATGGGGTGGGGGGTTTGAGCACAGCGGACGATGGGGTGGGGGGTTTGAGCACAGCGGACGATGGGGTGGGGGATTTGAGCACAGCGGACGATGGGGTGGGGGATTTGAGCACAGCGGACGATGGGGTGGGGGATTTGAGCACAGCGGACGATGGGGTGGGGGTTGAGCACAGCGGACGATGGGGTGGGGGATTTGAGCGCAGCGGACGATGAGGGGGGGGGGGGGTAGCACAGCGGACGATGGGGGGATTTGAGCTCAGCGGACGAGGGAGGGGGGGGGGTGAGCACATTGGACGATGGGGGGGCGGGGGGGGGGGGGATTTGAGCACAGCGGACGATGGGGTGGAGAGAATTTGAGCACGGAGGAGAAGGATGGCACAGATGAGGACAGAGAAGGATGGGACATGAAAGATGGAACAAACTGAGCACAATGAAAGACGGGACAGTTTGAACACGGTGAAGGACAGGACTGTTTAAATACAGTGAAAGACGGGACAATTTGAGCACAGTGAAGGACGGGACAATTTGAGCACAGTGAAGGACGGGGCAATTGAGCACAGCAATCAACGGAGGACAGTTTGAGCATATTAATGGACGGGACAGTTTGAGCACAGCGAAAGACGAGACAGTTTGAGCACAGTGAAGGACGGGACAGTTTGAACACAACGAAGGAAGGAAAATTCTGAACACATCGAAGGATACAACAACACATCGACGGATACTTTTTTTTAAATACTCCGATTCATGGGAAAATTTGAACACAGCGAAGGGTGGGACAATTCGAACACGGCGAAGGGTGGGACAATTTAAACACGGTGAAAGAGTGGGACAATTTGAATACGGTGAAAGGGTGGAACAATTTGAACACGGTGAAAGGGTGGAACAATTTGAACACAGTGAGGGTGGGACAATCTGAACACGGTGAAAGGGTGGAACAATTTGAACACAGTGAGAGTGGGTCAATTTGAACACGGTGAAAGGGTGGGACAAGCTGAACACGGTGAGGTGTGGGACAATTTCAACACGGCGAAGAACGAAGCACTCTGAACGTAGTGAAAGATGAGACAGTTTTAACATAGCGAAGGATGGAACAATCTGAACACAGTGAAAGATGGGACAATTTGAACACCGCGAAGGATGAAGCAATCTGAGCACACCGAAAGATGGGACAAACTGAACGCGGTGAAGCATGAGCAAATTTTAACACGGCAAGGGATGGGACAGTTGGAAGACAGCAAAAGATGGACAATTTGAACAAAATGAAAGATCGGACGATTTGAACGGAATGAAAGATAGGACAATCCGAACACAGCGAGGCAGCGATTTGTTACTTAAAAGGAGAAAAATGACGAGAAAATGTATGGGGGGGGGGGGGGGGGGGGGGTTGAAATCATGCTGTCCCTGTAATTAGTGTTGTGTGAACATGTGCGCCTCGACTTCTTTTTCTGTTGAACTTCTTGCAGCGATTTCTATGCATGAGTTCCTGGATATGCCTGGGAGGTATGGAGGAGAAGGAAGTGAACAGGAGGTCATTAATGTTTCAAGCGCAAATGAGGCCTGGACCCACCGGGGAATAATCTAATCAAAATATGCAAGAAGTCGAATATGCTTTACTTCTTCTTCTTCTTCTTCTTCTTCTTTGGGGAGTTTTGACATTTTCATAATTATGAAGTGTACTTTTTACTTCTCACTAAATTGTGTTTAAAACTGGTATGCATGCATGCACTCTTGATGATTTAATGCCTTCAACGCGGTACTCTGCTCTGCAAATTCGCTATGAAATTAACGTTAGCAAATTCGTTATGAAATTAACGTTAGCTCCACACACACACACACACACACACACTGCATATCTCAACACAACCTTTGTTATTTTGGGTAGCTCTGCAGGGTGGCTGCTGCTCGCTGTGGAGAGAATCCCCAGACCCCAGCAAGGGACACTGGAGTCGACAAAACGCAGGTACAAATTAACCCCTTCATTGCCATGATGTCATTTGAAAACGACCAATAAAAGTGCGAAATTTGATACCTTCAAGCCTTTTTTGTTTTTGCTCTTTCGCACTGGCTTGTGAAAGGATTCTCATTAAAAAGAAAACCACTGAACCAATGCACAGCCTTGAAAGTAGATATGTTCTGGGACCGGAAAATATACTGTTTGCAGGCGCGTCCGTACATCTTTCAGCCCGGAGATTTTACAGGCTGGAGCAGTGAAGGGGTTAATATACACTCAGAGTTGATGAAGTTGGTAGTACATGTAAATAGAATTAATAGGACTGACTTTGGTGTGTATTTAGATCAGAAGATTTTTGTAAGCGCTCAGGGAGTCATTCAGCATGTTACAAATGTACGTTAACATT